>OZ024907.1:79915035-79971519 GCA_964017125.1 Flabesymbios commensalis
AATTTAAATATTTGTTTAAATGTTTGATCATAATTCGGTAGTTGTGTGGTCAATCAATGTTATTGTATACTAACAGAAATGTGTATTGCATGCATTATGCATTTCTGATACTTCGCAGAAACATTTGCGACAACTATAATTACACTGCATAAAAACCTCCCCCACAAAACCATACAGTGCAATGATTTTGTCTTTGGTGGCATTTTGACATGTAAAATTTAAATAAACATATTTGTCTATATTCCTAATACCCAAAACTTTAAAAACCGGTATTATTAGCGTAACGTATGATTCTTGATATGGAAGCTAGCAAGCCACCACATGATGGCGACCATATGATCCCCTGTATGGTCCCCTATATTACTTATTGTCGAACAACTTTAATTCAACATTGGCCCTCTCTTTACCAGAAATAAAAAAATAAAAATAAAAATGATTAAATTACGCAATACCTAAAATACATAAATATAGAAAATATTACAATAAAACATATTTCCTGATGAATAGAAAAAAAAACGAATTTCACCATTATTTAATTTAAATGGCAAAGAATTTTGATACAGTGAGATATACATTAAAATCAGATTTTATTGAATATTTTATCTAAGAATTAGAGAGGTGTACATAACTGTAATCTTTTATTCCAGCACCGATTGTCAACAATGTCATTGACCGACTTCTATAAACAGTTCTAGCGGATGTTCCGGTCGATTTCACAAAGTGTGACAGCTACTGACTGCAATATAATTACTATGATGTGCTACAATTATATATAATGACCTTTAATACTTTGATTGTTTTGTTTTCACTTTATTTTTATAGCTATACCCATGGACGATCCTCCACAGTGTGTAAGATGTAAGGATTGGGATGACACAGGCTTTGGGTTCCTGGCTGATGCTCAGGCCTGTACAGTGTACTTCACATGTTATGTACGCAAGAACAATAAGGTTGTGCAGGTGCAAAGGATGTCATGTCCGGTGGGTACCATGTTTGATATAAATAGCGCTAAACTTGGTGTCCCGTGTGTACATGGGGATGACACCTGCCCGGAGGCAAACCTTAGAGGTACTACTCCGCAAACAGGAGGAGGATCAGGAGGCAATGGAGGCTCAGGAGGAGGGGGAGGCAACGGAGGTTAGTGAACATCATATATCGCTCCCTTGGATATGAAAGGGTTTATCTGCCACTTCAGATACACCCTCTCATATCCAAGGGGACGATATGTATGGTTT
Organism: Flabesymbios commensalis; assembly: GCA_964017125.1. Lineage (NCBI taxonomy): Eukaryota > Metazoa > Annelida > Polychaeta > Terebellida > Flabelligeridae > Flabesymbios > Flabesymbios commensalis. The sequence continues at coordinate 79,916,271 of OZ024907.1, forward strand.
GGCAGCGACAGAGAAGTGGGTGCTGTAACCCTTTGATAGAGAAAACCTTGGTGCTCTTTCCATAAAAAAATGATGTTTTTGTTTTGGTAATGCTCTTATAAACATAGACATAATTTATTTCATATTATCTGTGAAATATACAGACATGTATAAATATGAGCCAGGAAGGTATGCACGGCTCAAAACATTAATGCACATCACATTAAATGCTAGGTTATGAATACATGAAGGTTATTAGTCTATATAAAAAATTATATAATATATTTACACACGCACATACATGCATATCTATATTTACAACTATACTACAACATTTTCACATGTAGCAATAGTAGTTGCAGTTTCATTTAACAGTAACAGATGTTCTCCAAGTATTCACAAAAAGCAGTCTAATATATTTTTAATAGATAATCCTATCTGTCAACCATTAGACAAGCAGATAGGACCCCAACAGATCCTATCTGTCACCCATTAGAGAAGCATATAGGACCCCAAATGATCCTATCTGTCACACACTAGAGAAGCAGATAGGACCCCAAATGCTCCTGTCTGTCACCCACTAGAAAAACAGATAGAACCCCAAATGATCCTATTTGTCACACACTAGAGTAGTCGATAGGACCCCAAATCATCCTATTCTTCATCCATCAGAGTAAGAGATGGACCCCAACCCTCCTATCTGTCACCCATTAGAGAAGCTGAAAAATCTTGTTTGTATACTGTAGTTGGATCCTCTCGAATCCTCAGGTAAATGTCCATATACGACGGATCCATCTGACCACAGCCAGTTCGGGGTGATGAAGAGAAAGCAGCTCATTGATATCCAGACTTGTGGAGAAGGTGTTGCTTTCAATGACACCGACGGTATTTGCCGCTGTATATTTGCTCCAGGTAAGTGTGTTAGCTTTATAACTTAATTGTCCTACCAGAAAACACAATGCGTTTATCTAATGTAACTTAGACGTTGGGCGACCGTCGCTGTTCTTTTTTTACCTTAGTTTTTTTTTCTAGGTGACAAGGGCTGTAATTGCGCAATCAAGCTGGACTTTGAGGGCGACATCCAAGACCATAGCTGTACGCGGGGAACTGTCTTTAATAGCCATCCCCGGGTGACGCTGAGGTCAGGCGCTGCTCGCTTCAGGTGTGTATCTATATCAAGCACCATCCTCGGGTGACCCTGAGATCAGGCGCTACTCGATTCAGGTGTGTATCTATATCAAGCACCATCCTCGGGTGACCCTGAGATCAGGCGCTACTCGATTCAGGTGTGTATCTATATCAACCGCTATCCCTGGGTGACCCTGAGATCAGGCGCTACTCGATTCAGGTGTGTATCTATATCAACCGCTATCCCTGGGTGACCCTGAAATCAGGCCCTACTCGATTCAGGTGTGTATCTATATCAACCGCTATCCCTGGGTGACCCTGAGATCAGGCGCTGCTCGCTTCAGGTGTCTATGTATATCAACTGCTATCCCTGGGTTACCCTGAGATCAGGCGCTACTCGATTCAGGTGTGTATCTATATCAACCGCTATCCCTGGGTGACCCTGAGATCAGGCGCTGCTCGCTTCAGGTGTGTATCTATATCAACTGCTATCCCTGGGTGACCCTGAGATCAGGCGCTACTCGATTCAGGTGTGTATCTATATCAACCGCTATCCCTGGGTGACCCTGAGATCAGGCGCTGCTCGCTTCAGGTGTGTAACTATATCAAGCACCATCCTCGGGTGACCCTGAGATCAGGCGCTACTCGATTCAGGTGTGTATCTATATCAAGCACCATCCTCGGGTGACCCTGAGATCAGGCGCTACTCGATTCAGGTGTGTATCTATATCAACCGTTATCCCTGGGTGACCCTGAGATCAGGCGCTACTCGATTCAGGTGTGTATCTATATCAACCGCTATCCCTGGGTGACCCTGAGATCAGGCGCTGCTCGCTTCAGGTGTCTATGTATATCAACTGCTATCCCTGGGTGACCCTGAGATCAGGCGCTACTCGATTCAGGTGTGTATCTATATCAACCGCTATCCCTGGGTGACCCTGAGATCAGGCGCTGCTCGCTTCAGGTGTGTATCTATATAAAGCGCCATCCCTGGGTGACCCTGAGATCAGGCGCTGCTCGCTTCAGGTGTGTATCTATATCAACCGCTATCCCCGGGTGACCCTGAGATCAGGCGCTGCTCGCTTCAGGTGTGTATCTATTATACTTGACTCTTATCCTGCTGATCACGACTTTTGTCGTTTTTACCCTATTTATTAGTCGATCAAATCACTCATACTGGGAACGAAATGTGTGTTGAAACGTCAAGATTTGCAAATGTTTGATCTCAAATTAAACAAATATGCCAAAATTACACCCACATGAAGTTGTGGTTCGCGGTAGTGAGACACAACTTCAAGTGGGTAAAAAATTAAATTAACTTAGCAGGATAAGAGTTAAAGTAGGCTATGCCTACATGGCATCACATTTCATTAGCCCATACAGTCCCGCTAGTCTTGAAGCAACTGACCCAGTTGACCCAGATCTTAGGCATGTGATTTATCGGGATGGACATCTCAACCAATCACATGCGTAAGATCTGGATTTTGTGGTATTGCGTAGTTCTATATGCGATTGTTGAACCCGTGAATTTAAAAAAAAAAAAATTGTGTGTGAAACTGACTTAATTTTACAAAGTCTAGTAACCTGTTGTCACTTAAAGATGTGGATCGCGATGGCGAAACACAGCTTCACGTATCTGAAAATTACATTTGAATAGGTCAGAACTCTAGGGGTTAAGATTAACATTTTATCCGATTTTATGAGATTATTTAATACTGAGACTTAAATGATTAACATTATATTACCTTGAGTTCAAACTATGCCATTCTTAGTCAAGTTGTATTACCACACTCTGTTGTAATGGTAACTTTACATGTAGTTTAACGTTGACTTGACTTTGTTTAAGTTTACATGTTTTTTGCCATTGACTTCACTTATTTAAAGATTACATGTAGTTTGCCATTGACTTGACTTTATTTAAGTTTACATGTAGTTTGCCATTGACCTGACTTTGTTTAAGTTTACATGTAGTTTGACAATGACTTGACTTTGTTTAGGTTTACATGTAGTTTGACATGACATGACTTTATTTAAGATTACATGTAGTTTAACATTGACTTGACTTTGTATAAGTTTACATGTAGTTTAACATTGACTTGACTTTATTTAAGTTTACATGTAATGTTACATTGACTTGATTTAAGATTACCGGTACATGTAGTTTAACATTGACTTGACTTTGTTTAAGTTTACATGTAGTTTGACATTGACTTGACTTTGTATAAGTTTACATGTAGTTTGACATTGACTTGACTTGATTTAAGATTACATGGAGCTTAACATTGACTTGACTTTGTTTAAGTTTACATGTAGCTTGACATTGACCTGACTTTGTTTAAGTTTACATGTAGTTGCCAATGAATTGACTTGATTTAAGATTACATGTAGTTTAACATTGACCTGACTTTGTTTAAGTTTACATGTAGTTTGACATTGACCTGACTTTGTTTAAGTTTACATGTAGTTGACATTGACTTGACTTGATTTAAGATTACATGTAGTTTAACATTGACTTGACTTTGTTTAAGTTTACATGTAGTTTGACATTGACCTGACTATGTTTAAGTTTACATGTACTTGACATTAACTTAACTTGATTTAAGATTACATGGAGTTTAACATTGACTTGACTTTATTTAAGTTTACATGTAGTTTGACATTGACTTGACTTGATTTAAGATTACCGGTACATGTAGTTTGACATTGACTTGACTTTGTTTAAGTTTACATGTAGTTTGACATTGACTTGACTTGATTTAAGATTACATGGAGTTTAACATTGACTTGACTTTATTTAAGTTTACATGGAGTTTGACATTGACTTGACTTTATTTAAGATTACATGTAGTTTAACATTAACTTAACTTGATTTAAGATTACATGGAGTTTAACATTGACTTGACTTTATTTAAGTTTACATGTAGTTTGACATTGACTTGACTTGATTTAAGATTACCGGTACATGTAGTTTAACATTGACTTGACTTTGTTTAAGTTTACATGTAGTTTGACATTGACTTGACTTGATTTAAGATTACATGGAGTTTAACATTGACTTGACTTTATTTAAGTTTACATGTAGTTTGACATTGACTTGACTTTATTTAAGATTACATGTAGTTTAACATTGACTTGACTTTGTTTAAGTTTACATGGAGTTTGACATTGACTTGACTTTATTTAAGTTAACATGTAGTTTAACATTGACCTAACTTTGTTTAAGTTTACATGTAGTTTGACATTGACTTGACTTTGTTTTAGTTTACAAGTAGTTTGACAATGACTTGACTTTATTTAAGATTACATGGAGTTTAACATTGACTTGACTTCGTTTAAGTTTACATGTAGTTTGACATTGACTTGACTTTATTTAATTTTACATGTAGTTTGAAATTGACTTCACTTTATTTAAGTTTACATGTAGTTTGACATTGACTTGACTTTATTTAAGTTTACATGTAGTTTAACATTGACCTAACTTTGTTTAAGTTTACATGTAGTTTGACATTGACTTGACTTTGTTTTAGTTTACAAGTAGTTTGACAATGACTTGACTTTATTTAAGATTACATGGAGTTTAGCATTGACTTGACTTCGTTTAAGTTTACATGTAGTTTGACATTGACTTGACTTTATTTAATTTTACATGTAGTTTGAAATTGACTTCACTTTATTTAAGTTTACATGTAGTTTGACATTGACTTGACTTTATTTAAGTTTACATTAGTTTGACATTGACTTGACTTTGTTCAAGTTTACATGTAGTTTGACATTGACTTGACTTTATTAAGTTTACATGTAGTTGACATTGACTTGATTTTTTTCAAGCTTACATGTAGTTTGACATTGACTTGACTTTATTTAAGATTACATGTAGTTTAACATTGACTTGACTTTGTTTAAGTTTACATGGAGTTTGACATTGACCTGACTATGTTTAAGTTTACATGTACTTGACATTGACTTGACTTTATTTAATTTTACATGTAGTTTGAAATTGACTTCACTTTATTAAATTTTACATGTAGTTTGACATTGACTTGACTTTGTTTAAGTTTACATGTAGTTTGACATGACATGACTTTGTTTAAGTTTACATGTAGTTTAACATTGACTTGACTTGATTTAAGATTACAGGTAGTTTAACATTGCCCTGACTTTGTTTAAGTTTACGTGCAGTTTGACATTGACTTGACTTTATTAAGTTTACATGTAGTTGACATTGACTTGATTTTCTTCAAATTTACATGTAGTTTGACATTGACTTGACTTTGCTTAAGTTTACATGTAGTTTAACATTGACCTGACTTTGTTTAAGTTTACATGCAGTTTGACATTGACTTGACTTTATTAAGTTTACATGTAGTTTGACATTGACTTGACTTTGCTTACGTTTACATGTTGTTTGACATTGACTTGACTTTAAATAAGATTACATGTAATTTAACATTGACTTGACTTCGTTTAAGTTTACGTGTAGTTTGACATTGACTTGAATTTATTTAATTTTACATGTAGTTTGACATTGACTTGACTTTATTTAAGTTTACATGTAGTTTGACATCGACTTGACTTTATTTAAGTTTACATTGACTTGACTTTGTTTAAGTTTACATGGAGCTTGACATTGACCTGACTTTGTTTAAGTTTACATGTAATTTAACATTGACTTGACTTGATTTAAGATTACATGTAGTTTAACATTGACCTGACTTTGTTTAAGTTTACATGTAGTTTGACATTGACTTGACTTTGTTTAAGTTTACTTGTAGTTAACATTGACTTGACTTGATTTAAGATTACATGTAATTTAACATTGACTTGACTTGATTTAAGATTACATGTAATTTAACATTGACTTGACTGTGTTTAAGTTTACATGTAGTTTAACATTGACTTGACTTTATTTAAGATTACATGTAGTTTAACATTGGCTTGACTTTGTTTAAGTTTACATGTAGTTTGACATTGACCTGACTTTGTTTAAGTTTACATGTAGTTGACAATGACTTGACTTGATTTAAGATTACACGTAGTTTAACATTGACTTGACTTAGTTTAAGTTTACATGTACTTGACATTGACTTGACTATGTTTAAGTTTACATGTACTAGACATTGACTTGACTTGATTTAAGATTACATGTAGTTTAACATCGACTTTACTTTGTTTAAGTTTACATGTAGTTTAACATTGACCTGAATTTGTTTAAGTTTACATGTAGTTGACATTGACTTGACTTGATTTAAGATTACATGTAGTTTAACATTGACTTGACTTTGTTTAAGTTTACATGTAGTTTGACATTGACCTGACTTTGTTTAAGTTTACTTGTACTTGACATTGACTTAACTTGATTTAAGATTACACGTGGATTGACATTGACCTGACTTTGTTTAAGTTTACATGTAGTTTGACATTGACTTGACTTTGTTTAAGTTTACATGCAGTTTGACATTGACTTGAATTTGTTTTACATTACAAGTAGTTTGACATTGACATGACTTTATTTAAGATTACATGTAGTTTAACATTGACTTGACTTTGTTTAAGTTTACATGTAGTTTGACATTGACCCGAGTTTATTTAAGTTTACATGTAGTTTAACATTGACCTGTCTTTGATCAAGTTCACATGTAGTTTACCATTGACTTGTCTTTGTTTAAGTTTACATGTGGTTTAACATTGACATGACTTTGTTTAAGTTTACATGTAGTTTGACATAACATGACTTTGTTTAAGTTTACATGTAGTTTAACATTGACTTGACTTTGTTTAAGTTTACATGTAGTTTGACATTGACTTGACTTTGTTTAAATTTACTTGTAGTTTAACATTGACTTGTCTTTGTTTAAGTTTACATGTAGTTTAACATTGACTTGACTTTGTTTAAGTCTACATGTAGCTTGACATGACATGACTTTGTTTAAGTTTACATGTAGTCTAACATTGACTTGACTTGATTTAAGATTAGGCCTACATGTAGTTTAACATTGACCTGACTTTGTTTAAGTTTACATGCAGTTCGACATTGACTTGACTTCATTAAGTTTACATGTAGTTTGACATTGACTTGACTTTGTTTAAGTTTACATGTAGTTTGACATTTACCTGACTTTGTTTTAGTTTACAAGTAGTTTGACACTGACTTGACTTTGTTCAAGTTTACATGTATTTTGACAGTGACTTAACTTTGTTTTAGTTTACAAGTACCGGTAGTGTGGCATTGACTTGACTTTGTTTAAGTTTACATGTAGTTTGACATTGACTTGACTTTGTTTAAGTTTATATGTAGTTCCATGACGGTATTCTCAAAGTGACTGGCTCACATATTGGCCACTTAGTGAGCGCAAAACTTTTGTATAACATTTATACGATGTTGGGCCGACGTTGTATACATGTTATACAATGTTTTGTGTTTGCTGGGCATGCGATTGAAAGAGACGACTATCTCGACCAATAACAGTTTTGACAGGCGCCTGTAGGTATCATAAAAACATAAGATTCCACCAAGAGATACCATGGCTGACCATGGCTGTTTGCTCATGGTTTCAGAGGATACAGACGGCACATGGATAATGGACCTCACTTGGCTATTCATGTCATAGACGGAGCGTTCAGCACAACGTGTGATGGACGTCACGGCCAACATACACTGACAGTGGCTCTATGGTTCAGATATGACGTGAGTAATCTGCACTGCAAAGCCAAAAGGCATCGACTGATTACTGGAAAAGTAAGCAGCTACTGCCTTTTGGGTTTGCGCGGTGGCAATATTACCTGATTTTTTCAAATTATATAGGTTTAGTTGTCTGACAGGTTGTATAGTTATTTATGTATGTCAAATATTATAACCAGCTAATATATAAACAATCCAATCATTACAATTGAGAAGAGTTTACATGGTAATAATAGCAGCGTATGTGAATAATGGCAGCGTGGCAACGAGCCAAATCCAGGTGGCTTTAGTAGGATGCATTTCCCAGTGACCTTGTATTGAAACATCGCCAATTATCCGCCTGAAGGCGGAAGATTACCAGTGTCTATACAGGAATGGATGACACTGCTGCAGCAGTGGATTACAAGAAGTGAAATGTATTATATGGTCTATATCCCACTGGGCAGACGACTTTGCTGCGACGTCGAATCAACATAAATGACGTTGATTGAAGTCGCAACAACGTCGTTTGCCAGTGGGTGGTGGCACGTTGCTCAGGCTTCACACGTAGTAATAAACAACTGGCAACGGTATGAATACAAGCTGGTCATGATGTAAGATCATTAGTACGCCCCCTTAACTTTGTGACTTCATTTGTTTTTATAGTGACTGATCATGTAGATGATCAAACTAATCTCCCCTTATTTATGTGCCATTTTCAGAGCTATTTCCCTGGTGTTTCTGGCTCTAATAAAGTTACTATAATTAGTCTATGTGTGTAAATATAAGGACGTGTAATAGCCTAACCCTACAATAGCCTAACCCTACAATAGCCTAACCATACAATAGCATAACCCTACAATAGCCTAACCCTACAATCGCCTAACCCTACAATAGCCTAACCCTACAATAGCCTAGCCCTACAATAGCCTAACCCTACAACAGGCTAACCCTACAATAGCCTTACCCTACAATAGCCTAACTCTACAATAGCCTAACCCTACAATAGCCTGACCCTACAATAGCCTAACCCTACAATAGCCTAACCCTACAATAGCCTTACCCTACAATAGCCTAACTCTACAATAGCCTAACCCTACAATAGCCTGACCCTACAATAGCCTAACCCTACAATAGCCTAACTCTACAATAGCCTAACCCTACAATAGCCTAACCCTACAATATCCTACCCTACAATAGCCTGATCCTACAATAGCCTACCCTACAATAGCCTAACTCTACAATAGCCCAACCCTTACCTCTCTGGTGACATAGTGGGTTGTGTGATTTAATTTGGGCGTGGGAAATGCTGATGTTTTTTTTCAAGTTTTGTTGATCTTTGTGATAGCTGTGAACGATGCACTGATTCCATGCTGGATTGTGTGTCTTACTTTGGTGATCGGGGTGAAACATCGACAAACTGATCAGTGTTAATATGAAGTTCAAGTTTAAAGGGTATATAGATAAATTTGCCTTTTTCCTGTCGCCACCATTATTATTACGGTTATTTGTTAATGTTGATTGTTGGAATATTATAGCAATAAAAACAATTATTATTATTATTATTAAAATTCTACAGTTAGTGGGAATATATCTTGTCTACGTGTTTCAGTATGCAGGGGACGACGCCGACAAACTCGCTGGCTTGGTCAGTTATTGCGACATGACCAATGGCAGGGCAATGTTCATTGAGATCCGCGGAAATATTGTCTGTGCCGGACTGAAGACTCTGGAGCATAACATAGCGTCAAACTGCACGGAACGCACGGTAAGGAATCAGCCATCCGGAGACGCTTAGTCAATGTTGTTTTAACCCCTAGGGTATACTGATGTCGACTAATGTAATCTTTTTAATTTTTTTTAGAACTTTCGCAATGTAAATAATTATCTAGTCATATGATGTATATTTCTATGTGTATTTTTGTAATAATTAATTATCATAATACAGGATTAGCTACTTTACTTCGATCTACAAAGCCGATGTATTTTATTTTTGATGCAGTGCATTCATATGTTCGATATTTTGGTGATTATCGCACTTTAAATTATTAATGTTGATTTCTGAATATACTGAGCTATAATAGCTTATTGTTGTGTATAGTATTATTTATCACACCGTCATCAAATATATGTTCTGTTCCTTTGAGTTGTTAACCCTTAAAGTGTGACTCACAACTCCAAGTTAATATGTGCAGGTTGAATCAAAACATAATGCCAATCTATCTAGTGTATATTTCTCCCACTTGTTTGTACGACATGTACATTATCATGATTATATAATTAAGCAAGTACAGGATATTTTAAATATGTATCATAACTACTTAAAGATAAACAGCGTTGTCGTGATATGTATATGTTTCCCGCACCGTATTGACTTCATATTTTAACTCATATTAAGATATTGCATATCTATGTTTGATTTTTGTCAAAATATAAATCGCCCTATGATCGTGTAGGCCTACATACGAGATATATTTGGTATATTTATGCGCTTGCAAGATGCTAGATCATTTTGAAGATGAGTGCCGTTGACCTATTTCTATGGTCAATGTCACAGCAGTTTATCGCTTATAATTAGCTTCATACACAATGTTCATTTGTTTGAGCTATGGTTTTCATATTTGCCACCCTTGTTTATTTGAAGAAACTACAGGTCCAGCTCATGCAAAGAGGAGTGTAATTTAGTAAAATACATTGTAACTCAAATTTAAATCAGTTTTTCACTCACATAAGTTCCATAATCATGATATTGCTCATTCGACACCTGAGTGCTTTTTTTTTAATAATGCAGGCCAAATTTATGGATGAGACCCCATGTCCAATACCAAGATCACAGCATAACGTTAGTGAAATTTCTGTAATGCGCAATATTTGTAGTCTACCGCTCCACGAAAGCCTTCACATTTAGTACAAAGAAATTGTCATTTAAAAAACTATTTTTAAGGTCAATGTTAAAAACAGTTTTTCACCCACAATTAGTTTAACGCATAATATTTTTTGGCGGTTTTAGTTTTGCTATTTGACATTCGAGATGAGTGACCTTGTTCGTTTTTATGATCAAAGTCACATTATGAAATGGCTCAGATTAATTTACCAGTAAAAGGTAAAGATACAGTTTTATAGTCTGATATCAAGTCTCATCCGACTTTACATTTTACACTCTGGTCATTGGACCTGTTCATAGCTGATTATTAGGTCATTCCAGCTCTACGGAGAGCAAAAAGTCTGGCAGCCATTTCGATGCATTAACTTATCGTACACATTGTCATCTCTGTCCTACCAGGTACTCATTTTCACTTGAATCAATTGAAGGATTTGAGGGTGAACTAAGTGCCTTGCCTAAGGACTCAGCATCGAAACAATGTGCCAAGATTGATGTGGGCGAAGGTGTATGATATTTATCTGAAATCGTACACCGAGCAGGCTTGGCTTCGAAACCGCACGGCAGGCAGTGACATCGGCAAAACGCCACGCTCTAACCATTGCGCCAAGTCCGTCTCTTTTGTTTAAACTTTTGATTGAACCAGGATTGCAATTCTGATTTAACCCTTCACTATCTAGTGACGCATGTATGAGTCATCTGGCATATTTTCAGTGAGGTTAATTTGACAGAGAATAATACATCCCACCGACTACCTTTCGCGGCTAGCACAAGACATTTACCCAATGCTGTTTTGATGTTTGATTGACTGGATATCACGAAATTGCAGTGGCGACTTGCAGCTGCTATTGATTCATATTTTCTATTTTGACATTCTCTGACAGATAAATCTTTAACCCTTAACACACTAGGCACGACTGGAGTCGTGTTCAATCCTTTTTATCACCAGAATTAAATTAATATGACTAATTTTCACCCACTTGAAATTGTGTGTCGCGGTAGCGAGTCACAACTTCAAGTGGGTGAAAATAAAGGTAAAGGTAAAGATGCAGGTTTACAATCTGATATCAAGTCTGAAGACATCTGCTTCATATTTTACCCCCTGGTCACTGGATCTGTTCATTCGTGTGCCATTTCAACTCCGCAGAGAGCATACAGTCCTGCAGCCATGTTGGCGTATTGAACTTATAGTACACATTGCCATCTTTGTCATACCAGGACCTCATTTTCATTTTCGTCAAGTGAAGCATTTGATGGTGAAGTGTCTTGCCCAAGGACACAACATCAAAACAATATCCCAAGACTGATAGGGGAGATTACATGATATATTTCTGAAAATCACGCAACAAGCAGGGTTCGAAACTGCACAGCAGGCAGCGACATCGGCAAAGCATCACGTTCTAACCATTGCGCCATATCCACATACTGTTGATCTGGTAATTTTCACGTGTTTAAATTACTGATTTTGAGACTTTTCACGAAGTTTAGAATTCGCTAATTTTCATTTTTTCTTTTGTAGCGCTATTATCATATTATAATAAAGAAAATCGCGAATTTGTCCTCCTTGCGAAAATTAAAACCTCGCGAATATCACCGGATCCTATAGTATATATATATGTGTATGTTTAATGCAGCGCTTTCAGGGTTTATGTATACTGTTGTTTGACCCGTTAGATTTAATCACTACACACTAGCCAGCAATATTTGAAAAGAATTGACCTCCATTTTGTCAAATCTGAATAATTTTCACTCACTTGAAGTTGTGGATCGCGTCAGCGAGACACAACTTCAAGTGAGTGAAAATTAAAATTGAATAATCACCACTGTCATAATTAGATTATATGTAATCTTGTTTAAGGCTTTAATTTATCATCTATTCGGGGGAACTGTATACTGTTTCATATATGCATACCGCCAACTGAATTCAAGTTTTTTTTACAGTTTCTGTCCATTGGAGAGACGGTGAAAAACGTGCTTTTAGAGATGCCAATAATGTTTACACAACTTATTAGTGATTGGAATTTCATAATCGATGACTGGTTATAATTCGGACACTACCACTCAACCAGCAGGAACGATATGTTGACCCAATGCTGTTTTAATGTTGAACCAACGTCGCAGACTGTGTCCCAACATGAAACCAGCATCGTCTCACCGTATTGCGTTTGCTGGTATATGTTACTTCTACAAAAATAGAAATAAGCGCTCGTATAAACATCCCAATTTGAGATTAAAATAAGGTGTGATTTACAGTAGTTGTTCTTCTAGGTAACTATTGAGAGCTGATATAACGTTGTTCTTTTTTTACGTAACTATTGGGTACTGCTATTTAGACAAGAAGAATGCTCGTTGGACCCCTTAAATAAACTAGTTGTTGAGATTATTGCATTTTCGACTACATTAGGATCCCTAGAAACAGATTCCGGGTGACGACATAAAATTCATCTGGAGTATTTTTTAATTAGGATAAATCCAAGATGGCCCCCATTAAAATAGGTTGGAACACAACTTTGTAACCACGCAACATAGAGCATTTACACTGTCCCCATCTAAACACTGTCCCGTTACGCTGAAAATCCTGCCCGAGCGGCAGTTTCGTTTAAATGAAACAAGTAATCATTTCATACAGGGGGAGGGTGGTGGAAGGGGTCGGGGAAGGCCACTTGCAGTCGGCATGAATCAGCACACGGCGTAGCAGTGTGTAGGCACACACACTGCTACGGAGTGTAAGAGCATTATGTACTACCACTTTTTCCCATAATTTGGACCCAGGGAATAGATTTAGATGATATAATTAGTGATTTGATGAGTTTTTCAAGGTCAAAGGTCATTTCCAAGGTCACACGGTGTTAAAATAGGATAGATTAACCAGTGTGTGGACCAAAAAAGCCATCATTTGTTATTATCTATATCTAGCTTGGTTATTAGAGCGTATGGATGTGATAACTATTAGAAGTGACAAGGGGTTCAAGGCGGAACAAGGCGGAAGGTCAAGGGCAAGTTATACAGGGTTTTGCCCTCATCTTAACCCTTTTATCGCCGAACTCCACACACCATTCCTACCCCCAACCGCCAAATTCCTGGGGGGGGGGGGGAGAGAAAAAATGCTGGGCATTTTGTACTGCCCGATGTTTCTAAGCACACCAGCAGGATCCCAGGTCACATCAACGTCAGATTAAATTCATTTCAAGGTCAAATTGGTATAATAACGTATTTTTTTTTACTTTTACCAATTTTAAACTGATGTGTGGTGCAGGAAAGTATTAAAAATGACTTCTGTTCACACATTCTTTCTCGGGTACCATTTAGACACGCATCTTAATGGTTTTTTGGGCATTTTCAGCCTGCTGGGGGGTAAATACCCCCTGGTATTCCTCTGATCACACCCCTTTCCCAACGCTGGAATGAATGAAAATACTAAAATGTAGCAGTGTGGAACTTCAGCTTGGGCTCCCATGACAACAGGTGGATACAGAATCGGGTAAGAAAGCTGCCATAGGCTGGAGTTGTGCTTTACGGGGGTACCACTCCAAGGTCACTTTAAGGTCATCTCAAGGTCACTGCAAGGTCAAACTGGCAAAAAACATGATTTTTAGGATTTTGTATCCATTCCAAACCCATTTGGGGTGCAGATGAGTATTACTAACGACTGCTGTTGACACATTATTGGTCGGGTACCAATTCACCACGCATCGCAAGGGGTTTGTATGCAGTTTCAGCTTTGAGGGGTGATTACCCCCTTGGTATTCCCCTTATCACAACCCTTTCCCAAAGCTTGAGTGAAACGGCAAAATTACTGAAATGTAGCAGTGTGGAACCGCAGCTTGAGCCCCCATGACAACATAACGATGTAGTATGTCGCTACTGCTTTCAGAGTGGCCACAGACAGAGCGAGTGTGATGATTGGAAGGAGAAAAAGGGGAAGGAGAAATAGGGAAATTACTGGCATGACATTAAAGAAGGCAGACATGACGAAAACAACGCTTCAAATAATGAAGACGAAACACCGGATGTGAAAAACAGGGCCAGCAACGGAACAACAAGCAGAGAGCCCGATTCCCCAAGCAGTGTAACTGAGAAAGTCCCCGTTACTAATGCAGATTTCGGTTTCCCCATACCGGTTGTCAATTTTACATCGCATTGGAATGGAGAGTGTAGGCTTAATACCGCTACCAAGATTAACACAGACACGCCTACACAATTGGCCAGATGTTCTACCAGAGCAGAGGCAGATAGCCAGCCTACTAAAAGCCCAAGTAAGATAGGCCTAGTAGATAAAACCGAAAAACTTAAAACACTAGTACTCGGGGCTTCAAACATGAAGTCAGTGAATGGGAATCAACACAACATGATCATAGCCGAGAGCGGAAACACACTACAAAATATAAATGGAATGCTGAAAAAAGCCGAAACAAAGTCAGGTGGTAAGCTCACACCAGATAATATAGTTGTTCATCTCGGAACAAATGATATCATTCATGGTAAAGATAATCAGAACAGAGATACAGACATTATACTCAACGTTGCTGAGGCGATGGGTTCTCTTGAAAAGGAGTTTCCTAAGTCGCAAATATACATGTGTAGTGATCAAACTCACAAACATAATCAGACAGCACGATCTATCAATACCTGAGCTCTGCTTACCACCTTACAGGGTGGTGTAATCAACAGGTATTTCGAAAAAGATGACAGTACCGGTCTCCACTTCAACAAAGATGGCCGAAGCCTGATATGGAACCTGATTGAGAGCTCACAACAAACACCTGCAGACTCCAAACGTAAAGCTTCACATACTTCCCCAGCAGCCAACACCAAACTAAGTAAGGAGATACGTATGAACAGTCCTGAGACGACTAGTAATGTGTACAGTCCACAGGCCTCTAGCTCAACCATGCCTGGCTTTACATCAGACAATTAGCATCCGTGCCAGGCGCGCGATGGTAAGACACCATCATCAGACTATCAGAATGACGTCTCAGTACAGTCTCTAAATAATCTTAAGATTATGTTCTTAAATGTATGTGGACTAAAAAGCAAATTGAGATTTCCGGACTTTAATGACTTTATCTTGGGGTACGACATAGTTTTGCTCACAGAAACTAAACTAGATGAGATGGATTCGATAGAGATTCTTGGTTTTAATATATTTACAAAAAATCGAAAGCTTAAAAAAAGAAAATCTGGTGGTGTTGCCCTGTTATTGAATAACAAAATCAATTCAGTCGTAGAAATTATTGATAGTGACATTAAGGAAACTCTATGGTTTCGGTTAAAATAACATAATACAAAGGAAGACATTGTTTTTATTGTTATATATAATCCCCCACAGGACTCTCGATACGCTGATCCAGACATTTTTAGTTATATTGAAAATCATGTTGTTCATTTATCTGAGAACCCGAAGACAAAGTTTTGCTTGGTTGGGAGATTTTAATGCCAGAACGGGAAATGTAAGTTAAGTAATTTTTGACGACACATTGTCTGTGAGAAGTAATAATGAGCTACATGATGTACAAAATGAGGTTAACCAGAGGGTTAATAAGGACAGTGTTGTAAATAATTATGGCCGCATGTTAACACAAATGTGTAAAAACTTAGATTTTATTATTGTAAATCGAAGGTGTGGCACTGATGCCACAGTTGGTCAGTTTACATGTAAACACGTTAGCTGCGTAGATTATGCTATTGTATCTAAAAGTCTGTTGTGTGCCGTTTCCGAATTTAAAGTGCTGAAGTTTCATGAAATATTATCAGACATCCATTCACCAATAGAGCTACATATATCTTTCACATGTAACCCTCATACTCGATCTGGAGATATGGAAGAATCTAATTTACCCGAAAAAAACAGACCTAAATGGAACGATAATTACAAAGATAATTTCACTCAAAATCTGAGTTCATTAAATTTAGACACCGTTACTAGAAAGATTCAGGCCATTTCAAATAATGCGGACCCAAAATAGGATGATATAAATGAACTAATTACTGACGTGTCCACTTTGATCACAGAATCAGCAGAAACATCTAATATGCTGAATAAAACGCGTATTAAAAAAGAAGTCGGGCCGCGTAAACGTTACCATGACCATAAGCCATGGTACACCAAGGAATGTGAGGTCAAGCGAAAAGAGTATTTTATATTTAAAAACAGATATAGAAACCTGAGATCCCACGAAAACGAGGTTAAAATGGTGACGGCTAGTAAACAGTATAAAATTCAAATTAAAAAGGCCTTTAGAAAGCACCAAAACTCAATTATAAAAAAAATTCGTTGCTTAAAATCATCTGATCCAAAAAAAAATAGGAAATTACTTTTTGAGAATGGAAATAAAACTCACCAAAATAATGTCACACTGAATGATTTTAAAGAACATTTCGCAAATTTGAACACTGATGAAACATCTGAAGAAGTCATATTTAACTTAACAAGTCATGATAAGGACGATACTATATTAAATTCATCTTTTTCAGTAGATGAAGTTAAAAAATGTATACACAAATTGAAGAGTAATAAATGTCCAGGCCCAGACAACATATTAAATAAGTTTTTAAAATATTCACCTCAAAATATATTGGAGCTCTATATAGATATTTTTTATGTAATATTAAAATGTGGAGTGGTACCACATCACTGGTGTATCGGCTACATTCGCCCTTTATATAAAAACAAAGGTGACCCAAATGACCCGAATAATTATCGTGGAATTAAAATAACAAGCTGTTTAGGCAAACTCTTTACAACTTTAATAAATTCTAGACTTGGTAAATTTGTTGAAGATATGGAAACAATTGGACCAGAACAAGCCGATATTCTACTGTAGATCATATTTTTGTGCTAAATTCTTTGATTGACTTCTATCTGTTTCGTAAGAAACGTTTATATGCAAGTTTTATTGATTATAAAAAGGCTTTTGACTCAATTCAGAGACAACAGCTGTGGATGAAGCTTTGTAATCTTGAAATACAAGGGAAGTTATTTATTGTACTATATGATATGTATAAAAAAGTAAAGTCGTGTGTAAGTTATGGAGGGCAATGCAGTGATTTTTTTTCCATGTGAGATTGGAGTTAGGCAAGGGGATAACCTTTTCACCTCTATTATTTAACATTTTTCTTTCAGACCTAAAGTCTTACTTAGTGAACAAATATAATGGTCTATCAAATATCCATGATATTGCTACTGATATAATGGATGATAACCTTGTTAGCTATCTGAAGATATATGTACTTTTATATGCAGATGACACAATTTTACTCGCTGAATCACCCGAAGAAATACAAACAGCTCTGAATAGCATGAATTTGTTTTGTAATGATTGGAATTTTAAAATTAACGTTTCAAAGACCAAAGTGGTGATTTTTTTCCAGAGGTAAAATAAGAAAGCACCCTCATTTTTATTTAGGAGATAAGCTGCTTGAAATATGTTCTGATCATTTATATCTTGGTGTAAAATTTAATTATAATGAACATGTTTCTAAAGCTCAACAGGAACTCTTTGATACAGGTAATAGAGCAATGTTCAGTATTTTAAAAAGAAGTAGACAACTTAATCTCCCAATAGACTTGCAATTACATCTGTTTAATGCTATTGTTCTTCCATCGGTGTTATATGGCTGTGAAGTATGGGCACCTGAAGATTGTGTCATTTTAGAGAAACTACAGCTACGTTTTTGTAAATATATTTTATCTGTAAGTAAATGTACATACAATAACATGGTATATGGAGAATTGGGTGTTCTCCCCCTCAAGGTACATGTCAAATGTAGAGCCATATGTTTTTGGGCCCGTTTGATTACGGATCAAAAATGTAAACTTTCATCATAAATTTATAAATTGTTTACTGTATGTTTGAGCTAAATATTTACGAATCAAAATAGATGTTGTATATTAAGAATAGTTTGATAGATTGTGGCTTTCCAGGTGTCTGGAATGCTCAGCACATCCCCTATAGTTTAGAATGTTTCAAGGAGGTAATTTAAAGACGTTTAGAAGATCAATTTATACAGAAATGGTCGGAAGAATTATTTAATAGTGGCAAATGTACAAACTAAAGGATTTTCAAAACTAATTTCTTTCTAGAAAAATACCTTTTATTAACTGCACCGAATATAAGAAAATCTATAACTCGTTTCAGAAGCAGGAATTCCAAACTTCCCATTGTACTCGGTAGTTTTTGTGGTATTTCACGTGATATCTGCACCTTATGTCACAACAGATTCATCGGTGATGAATATCATTATCTTTTCGAATATGGGCACTTTGAAAGAGACAGAATTTTTTTATTAAGCTGCTACTTTTATGATAGACCTTCAACATTTAAAATGCATGCATTAATCTCAAGTGAAAACCGGGAGTTATTGTATCACCTAGCACAACTTATTATTATTATAAATAACGTAATGAATGGTTTAAATTAATAACGATTGGCATGCCCTTGTCACAGGTATGTTATATTTACTCACCCTGTATCGCACACCTGGCTTCTCATGTCCTACGGGATCCTGAATAAACTACCTTTTTACCTTGTTACCCAACGTAGTGAATCAACAAAATTACTAAAATTTAGGAGTGTGGAACATTAGCTTCATGCAGCCCCAACGACAACATATCGATACAGAATTGGGTATGAGAGATGACATGGGTTGGTGCTGCACTTTATAGAACCACAAGGTCACATCAAGGTCATCTTAAGGTCACTGAAAGGTCAAACTGAAAAAAACATGATTTTGTGTTTTTTTTATCTATTCCAAACCCATTTGGGGTGCAGGTGATTATGACTGCTGTTGACACATTTTTGGTCGGGTACCATTTCAACACGCATCTCAAGTATGCAATTTCACCCTGGGGGGAGGGGGGGGGGGGGTGATTACCGCCTTGGCATTCCCCTTGTCACACCCATTTCCCAAAGCTGGAGTGAATCAACACAGGTACTAACATGTAGCAGTGTGGTGGAAATTGACCTTGAATCACCAAAATAATACTATAATTGGATTTTTAGGTCAAAATTCCATAAAAAAGAGGTATTACACACGGAACTGGCTCCCTACCCTGCTTCCACAGGCATGATGCGAATGGCCACAAAGTCGACACTCAATAATGACTGGCGCGTAAATGTGTCTGGGAGATCCTTTGGGAAACAAACCACTGTTATTCATGACGTTTCAGCTTTGCTGTGGACAATATCTTGGCCATCAAATGAAGGTACTCTGGGTGATTTCATCGTGACATTGAAAATGTTTGTTAAACATGGCCTTACTCAGGGAAATGTTGTGTTGATTTTTGACAGGTATTACACCAACAGTACAAAATCATACATGCATGTTCCGTCAGAAAAAAAGGGTGGAGGTCGTGTACACATCCTCACTGCTGAAATGCCCTTACCACCTAAAACCTCAATCCTCGGCGTCAATAAAAATAAGGTGCAGCTTAATAAGATGCTTGCTGGTGCCATGATGGACCCCGAGGTTTATAGGCATGCCACTGCGGGACAGATGCACAGCCTCATTGTTGCTGGTACCGAAGATATCCCTGTTGAAATAGTAGTTGCCACAGTGATTGAGAGTAGGGACCTCTCGTCAAGTCACTAAGAAGCCGATACAATAATTGTGCAACATACTATGACAAGATGCATGGTTGTGAAGTCGTGTCCGTTATCTGCGAAGCCACTGATGTCTTTGCTCCACTCCTTCACTTTGTGGCAGAGATGAAGCCAAATGGCCAGCTCTGCATGTGATCCACAGTGAAAGATTGTGCCGTAATCGACATCGTGCAGAGTGTGAAGGTACATACATCTATTGTGCCAGATCTGCTTGTCCTTCATGCCCTTACAGGGGCCGACACATCATATCAAAGCTCTCAAGGTGGCCAGAACTGCTAGGCTCTCGCTACATGCTATTGGAGATACACAAGCAGATGAAGCTATTGTATTCGAGCAAGCTACGACATTCATACTGGCTTGCTCTGGCAAAGGTTTTAGCATATGTGCCAGCATGAGTGAAGCCCGGATCAAAATGTAGAGAAAGAAGACTGATATAGGTGCTGCATTGAAGTTGTGCAGTCTGCCACCTACCACCGAGGCATTTACAGAAAATGTCAAACGTGCTCACCTGCAGGCTGCACACTGGAAGGCATCAATTGAAGGCACAGTGCCCCTATCGATGCCCTGACGCATGGTTGGGAGCACGACGAATCCTACTTGAAGCCCACGACTGTTCCAGAGGGAACCCTGTAATTTTCATTATGTAAAATGTTTGGTGCACTGTTAATATTTTTTTTTAATTACAAGGTGGCCTCCATGTTAGCAGCTTAATGTCTTAATGGAGGTCTCCTAAACCAATTCATATTATAAATTACTAAAAATAATGTAATATATAATTATGGTTAAATAAAGTTTCTTCTCCTTCTTCTTCTTCTTCTTCTTCTTCTTCTGTCTGCCCCAGCTGCTGTCTTGGAGATGATGCGATGTGGGTGCGCATCTGGTTGTAAAGGAGGCCACTGTAAATGTAGCACCATCGGTTGTACTGTCTTCTGTGCATACAAGGGAGGTGAGGTGTGCATGAACATGCTCACAAAGAAATCGCAAGAATCAGTACCAGTTGATGATGATAATGATGATGAGCTGTAGTTGGAATTCTGGCAGTTGAAATCATATAGGACCAAGAGATTACATCAAATGAAATCTTATTTTCACCACTATAACAGTATCAAGTGCAGTTTTTGTTCAATGTTGCATTAAATATATTTCCTAGTCACTCATCTATCTTTTTACCCCTCAGCCATTAAGGCTGTGGAGTATAGTGATCATCAGAGGCGGACGGTCGGGCGGGTGGTCGGTCAGAAATTCAGCTCTTACTAAAAAGTTAACTGATGAATTTTGTTTATTTTTTACAGACATGACCTACGTGCCTGGGCAATTCATTCCATATATTTTTTTTGGCACCAAGCCATAAGCGGCAATTTACCAAGATGGCCGCCTAAAAAGTTTGTGGGCACAATAGCATATGTTGGTTGTTTTCTAGGTATTTCCGATGATCTGATTAACTTTTGGGGTGAATCCATTAAAAACAAAATGGCTGTCGCAGCCATTTAAAAAAAATTGACATGGTGGTGGTGGGCGTCATTTTTTCTCATTTTTTCTTGATATTGATGGACAGAGCCTACGGGTCCTGCCATCAATTTATGGCTATTTTTGTTTCTACTCGTGAAATGTGTGACCTATTGTGCTATTCCAGGGACAATGTTAGTGGAAGTTTTAAACTTGTCAGCTCTTGTTATAGTGGATGTTGAAATTAAATTTATTCTGAATCGGTCTTAAGATAAATATGCTGTGTCCAGAAATACATTACCTGCTCTTGAAATAAAAGGGATACGATACACTACTTAAGCGCTTTCTAATTTTATTTAGGCCTAGTATGACCTTGAAATTACCGATGTTCACCTTTAGTTGATTTCTATGCAATAAAATGACCCTATAAATGCGTTCAGCATCATCGAATCTCATAATATAGCGCCTATGATCGTCAAAATCGACCTCGTATTTACAGAGATATGCCAATGCATTGTTTTGACGGAATCATTGGCGGCCATCCTGAATTTATGCCAATTAAAAAACATACTCCAGGCGAATTTGATGTCATCATCCGGAATCTGTTTCTAGGGATCCTAAAGTACTCAAAAATGCAATAATCTCAACAACTAGTTTTTTTAAGGGGTTCAAATGAATATTCCAGTTTTTCTCCCTGACTAATTACGTGTTCTTTCTTCTATGTAACTATTAGGAATGATATTACGTTGCTTTTTCTTCTACGTAACAATTGGAGACTGATATTACGTTGCTTCTTCTAGGTAACTATTGGGGACTTATTTTACGTTGTTCTTTCTTACAGGTAACTAATGGGGACTGATATTACGTTGTTTGTTTTATAGGTAACTATTGGGAATGATATTACGTTGCTCTTTCTTCTAGGTAACTATTGGGGACATATATTACATTGCTCTTTTTTATAGGTAACTATTGGGTACTATTATTGCGTTTTTTTTTTCTTCTAGGTAACTATTGGGGATGATATTACGTTGCTCTTCTTCCAGGAAACTATTGGGGACTGATATTATGTTGTTCTTTTTAGATAACTATTAGAAATGATATTACGTTGCTCTTTCTTTTAGGTAACAATTGGGGACTGATATTACGTTGCTCTATCTTTTAGGCAACTATTGGGGACTTATATTATGTTGTTCTTTCTCACAGGTAATTATTGGGGACTGATATTACGTTGTTTGTTTTTTAGGTAACTATTGGGACTGGTATTACGTTGTTCTCTTTTCTAGGTGACTATTGCGGACTGATATTACGTTGCTCTTTCTTCTAGGAAACTATTGGGACTGATATTACGTTTTTTTAGGTAACTATTGGGAATGATATTACGTTGCTTTTTCTTTTAGGTAACTATTGGGGACTGATATTACGTTGTTCGTTTCTTAGGTAACTATTGGAGTCTGGTATTACTTTGTTCTTTCTTCTGTGTAACTATTGGGATGATATTACGTAGCTCTTTCTTCTAGGTACCTAATGGGGACTGATATTACGTAGCTTTCTCTTCCAGGTAACTAATGGGGACTGATATTACGTTGCTCTTTCTTCTAGGAAACTATTGGGGACTGATATTAGGTTTTTTTAGGTAACTAATGGGGACTGCTGTTACGTTGTTTTTTTCTTCTATGTAATTATTGGGGACTGATATTACGTTGCTCTTTTTTGTAGATAACTATTGGGGAGTGGTATTACGTTGCAATGGTCTATGAAGATCCCGCCATCTTACTCTACTTAACTACGGAGGCTGACTACCCGACTTGTGGATCTGACAACCCAGGAGATACCTGCGAATATGAGGCTGCTGCATTCCAAGAAGGTGAGTGCTACTCAATAGAAACAGAAGTAACTGCTCAGTTTTCAAGTAAGCAGTAACTGCTGTTTGTCTTTTCCCCACAGTTCTGCCCTGAAGAAAGTCTGAGATCGTGGGTTCGACCCCCACTCTGGCCTTCAAGTTTCAAAGAAACAAAATGTTGGGGAGCCCCCGTGAACAAGAGGTAGCGTGCCCGGCCTCAAACCACCAGCGCCCGAATTTTGACTCATGTGTCTGGAGGGTGGTTCATCTCCCTCGGGATGTTCTCTTGGCCCAGTTTAGCCTACATGTGCACAAAGGTGGCCCAAAACCCTATTCATTTCATTTCAGCAGTATCTGCTTATAAATACCTGTATCCAGGTACAGTGATATGCGTTCTCACACTCTGCTGTGGTTTTCACTGTGAGACGTATATCGGAATCAGTTCTTATCGCACTCTATATATAGCTGTAGATTTAGCACAATCTATTGTAGTATTATGTCATCCGTGACTTGGTGACTTTCGTGCGATATGTGAAAATACAATGAATGCAATGAAATACAATACAATGTTCGCCTAAAGGCTCACACCTTATTCATTAAACGAGTGCTGTATTTTCCCATATCTCACTCAAATGAACACCGTTTGCGTATCTTATCATACCATGAGCACGGCATACCACTTTACCCAAACCGATATTGTGCTATGCGGAACACAACCAGATGAAGTCCCCAGGACTACTCTGTACTAAGTAATTATCCATTCTATTTTGATTAAAGTGTTGTTAATGGCGAGATATCTTCATCGATACGTTTCAGGTTATTGGAGTCAATTTCCCGGATTCGAATGTGGTGGGCCGAGGTTGTTTTATCTATGACGACAGGACAGGGGCAAAATTACTGTTTGCGTCAATTTGCGTTTATATTTATACATGATGCGTGCCGGTAGTTATGCATGATGCGTGACGGTAGTTGTCCTCAATTTGCATTTAAACTTTTCTAAATTGCTTCTTATTATTTAAAGGTGTCTGTCAAAACAAGATGTGTAAACATCGTGACTGTAATACCGTCATTTGTTATTTAAAAGTTTTGTCCAAGCAAGATGCGTAAAGCCACGTATTTGTATTACTGCCATTTATTATTTAAAGTTTTTTGTCCAAATAAGATGCGTAAAGCCGCGTAACTGTAGGTACCGTATTTATTATTTATTATCCTGGTTTAGATTCCCTCTCCCAATTCACTCTCCGAGTTTAAAACCTGTTTATTATCCTATTGTTTTACTAACAACAGTTAATGTGTAATCATATGAGTGCATATATATGCATTATTTTGAGCTTTTTGTCTAAACAGGATGTGTAGAGCCGCGTAACTGCATTACCGTCATATATTATTTGGAGGTTTTTGTCCAAACAGGATGTGTAGAGCCGCGTAACTGCACTACCGTCATATATTATTTGGAGGTTTTTGTCCAAACAGGATGTGTAGAGCCGCGTAACTGCATTACCGCCATTTATTATTTGGAGGTTTTTGTCCAAACAGGATGTGTAGAGCCGCGTAACTGCACTACCGCCATTTATTATTTGGAGGTTTTTGTCCAAACAGGATGTGTAGAGCCGCGTAACTGCACTACCGCCATTTATTATTTGGAGGTTTTTGTCCAAACAGGATGTGTAGAGCCGCGTAACTGCATTACCGTCATTTATCAACTTAGTCTTTTGTCCAAACAGGAAGTGTGGAGCCGCGTAACTGCATTACCGTCATTTATCAACTTAGTCTTTTGTCCAAACAGGAAGTGTGAAGCCGCGTAACTGCATTACCGTCATTTATCAATTTAGTTTTTTGTCTAAACAGGATGTGTGGAGCCGCGTAACTGCATTACCGTCATTTATCAACTTAGTCTTTTGTCCAAACAGGAAGTGTGGAGCCGCGTAACTGCATTACCGTCATTTATCAACTTAGTCTTTTGTCCAAACAGGAAGTGTGAAGCCGCGTAACTATACTATCGCCATTTATTATTTGGAGGTTTTTGTCCAAACAGGATGTGTAGAGCCGCGTAACTGCACTACCGCCATTTATTATTTGGAGGTTTTTGTCCAAACAGAATGTGTAGAGCCGCGTAACTGCATTACCGTCATTTATTATTTGGAGGTTTTTGTCCAAACAGGATGTGTAGAGCCGCGTAACTGCACTACCGCCATTTATTATTTGGAGGTTTTTGTCCAAACAGGATGTGTAGAGCCGCGTAACTGCAGTACCGTCATTTATCAACTTAGTCTTTTGTCCAAACAGGAAGTGTGGAGCCGCGTAACTATACTATCGCCATTTATTATTTGGAGGTTTTTGTCCAAACAGGATGTGTAGAGCCGCGTAACTGCACTACCGCCATTTATTATTTGGAGTTTTTTGTCCAAACAGGATGTGTAGAGCCGCGTAACTGCATTACCGTCATTTATTATTTGGAGGTTTTTGTCCAAACAGGATGTGTAGAGCCGCGTAACTGCACTACCGCCATTTATTATTTGGAGGTTTTTGTCCAAACAGGATGTGTAGAGCCGCGTAACTGCACTACCGCCATTTATATTTGGAGGTTTTTGTCCAAACAGGATGTGTAGAGCCGCGTAACTGCATTACCGTCATTTATTATTTGGAGGTTTTTGTCCAAACAGGATGTGTAGAGCCGCGTAACTGCACTACCGTCATTTATTATTTGGAGGTTTTTGTCCAAACAGGATGTGTAGAGCCGCGTAACTGCATTACCGTCATTTATCAACTTAGTCTTTTGTCCAAACAGGATGTGTAGAGCCGCGTAACTGCATTACCGTCATTTATTATTTGGAGGTTTTTGTCTTAAAACAGGATGTGTGGAGCCGCGTAACTGTATTACCGACATTTATTATGTTGACGTTTTTGTCCAAACAGGATGTGTAGAACCACGTAACTGTATTACCAACATTTATTATTTTGACGTTTTTGTCCAAACAGGATGTGTAGAGCCGCGTAACTGTGGATTTGATGTTGGATCTGGAGGCGGTGGAGTGGACGATCATTACTTTGTAGGACTGATGGATGACGTAAGATAACTTAAACATTCATTGTTATCTATATTAACCCTCAGAGCGATGAATATTTTTCATATAAACCATGGAGACCAAAGTGTTTTTATACAATTTGAAATCATCATAAATGTCTTAGTCAGCTTTTTCTGATTCATTTGAATATCTGTGTTATGGGTCTACAGCCATTATAAATAGTTTTAATCTTACAGTGTGGGGATCGACTTTGGACGTCAGAATCTGACGTCTGCAGACGTCAGATTCTGACGACTAAAGTCGATTCCCGCCTGTAAGGGTTTTAAGCTACTCTGCTGTATTTTAATGTATAATATGATGATGATTCCGGGATTCATAATGGTATTTTGATGTCTGGAAAGATAGAAAAAGATATCCTGGAATATTAACATCGAAAGTATATTACTATAATATAACTGTCACTATAATGATATAAATAAAACTCGTGGATTCAGCAAGTTAGATACGTTTAGCAGGTCATGTTATGAAACTTAATGCCATTAATATTTTATCTTAATATTCTTATTTCATCTTTGACTATGATGATAATATTTTTGAAAAAAAATCGATTATGCGAGGAAAACCGTCGACCAATTAAAATGTAGGGAAAACAAGCAATGCGAACCCATCTTAACCCTTACACCCCTAATCACCACTAAAGCCGCGACTATAGCTGTTTGATTCCGTTTTATTAACCTATTAAATCGCAGTTATTGGGAATGAAATGAGTGTTTAAATATAAAGATTTGCAAATGTTTGGTTTGAAATTAAACAAATATGAGTAATATTCACCCACTTAAAGTTGTGGGTCGCGGTAGCGAGACATACCGTCAAGCGGTTGAAAATTTAGATTATTTAATTTAGCTGTTTAAGGCTTTAGTTAACAAAAGTTTGTTTCCAAGTAGGTTTTTGTATTTCGTTGTAGGTTCAAGTAAGCCGAGATGCGAGATTTTCAGGGTGCGGCTAGAGAAAACACCCACCTGACAACACACCACGCACTGGCACGCGAAGCCCCCACCGGCTGCACCAGCACACCACGCACTTGCACGCAAAGCGTTCCCAAAGGCAACCATATACTTAAATACTGTGTGTTTTCTACAATAATTGTGCTTCCCTGCTCCGAACATTTTGTAACTCTTTTAAGCGGATATGATGCTTATCACGAACAGGAAGAAATGTATTTAATTATATTTAACCCCCATTGCAAATTTATATTTCACGCATTACGAGATTGCTCACGCAATTATCGTCTTACGTGCAATACAAATTACTCATCGTACTTTAGGTCGAGATATATTTTACCATGAATTTCACCTGTTCGATTTATTTTTAGTTTTCTTATATACTGTTTTTTATTTAATCATTGATTAATTATTACTCCTTCACCACGGATGCGACTTAAACCTTGAAAACCAGCATGCATGATTGTGTCACCAGCAACTTCAAATATATTGTGATCGTTTTGGCCATTGAGCTACATTAAGTTTTTATAATTCACTTGGTATTTTTCTATTCTGATATTTTAGATGAAGTATTGTGCTAAATATATATTTTTCTATATTATTGATATATATAATACGTTCAAAGTATGTATATTTCTGTGATTGTATCAATATATATGACATGTATTCATGTCGCACAAGATAATATTTGTTATGTGACATATTCATATATGTATCATGTTATCAGGTAAATAAAACTATTACGCCTAGAATAGGACTATTGACCAATTTGTCATGCGTTATTCACAACAACGGCGTAATTGTAAATCAAAGGCACATTCTAAAGGGGGATGTTAGAATTTTCATTTATTTTTTCCATAGATATCATTATACATCAACATCTAGACGGTATGAATTTTGTCAGTAAAAAGAACGAGCAGATAACTGAATATGAAGCTGTGCCATAATCTGATTGCAGTGCTGGGACGAATTGATCATTGTTTCATAAACAATTAATTTAGTTCCACTACACGCCTGCGGTTTTGTAAACATTTGTTCGGAGAAAAAACCATACTCTAAAAATTGCCCCAAAATCAGGTACTGTTTTATGTGTAAAGACAGATATTGACATTCACTTGTTGTAATTTCAAGAACCCGTGTTTCTGAATTAAAATAAACTGTATCATGCAAGCGTATGTGTTTAGATTTACAATAATGGCACGTGACATAATGAGCTATCATTTATCACTTAACTTAATTAGATTTATGGATCGACATGCACTGATTTATCACGGTCATTGAGGGGCATACAGCTAGGTGGCCCTGTTACAGTGCTTTGAGAATCTCTTCTGTAATTGCTGCGTTCTGATAGGGCCTCAAAAATTGGTGTCTCGTGACCCCCACCTGACCCTGAAACTATGTCAAGCTCGAGGTTTCCTTGTACCTATGAGAGACAAGTTTATATAATTATGTCTCCCCTATACTGGGCTATATGGTTGGCATTATATGCCTAGTATTATTATGACCAGTACATGCAATCAACCTGTGTTGTACTACAGTTAGTCCATCCTATACATTGTCGGCCCAGCATAATAGCAGCATTGGATCTGCGTCTTTTATCTGTGTTATTGTAGACTTGCTTTTGTGTAAGACCAAGATACCAGCAGTATTTGCACAATGATTGTAACATATGTAGCAACCAGTTGGGACATCATCTCAGATTGTGGATTAACATGAACCCAGCGCTGGGTCATCGTTCTTACTGGTGTGCAGTCTCAGCATGATACACTGACCCAATATTGGTTTAACGTTGGTCCATTGTTTGCGACATAGGCCCAACATTAGGAAAACATTGGGCTGGAGAAGACCTATCGTGTTTATGCTGTGGGATTGACAATGGTGGATTGATGTACTGTATGTCAATCGTCTACGATGCTGGCCCAACATACAATCAACATTGACCATATATTTAGAATTTATCTGCGGATTTATATAATACAACTATATTAGGATAGTCAATATGTACATATGTAGGCAAGTTGGACATGAAATAAACTCTTAAACATGATAATAGCCACCATGTGGCTTAGAATGTCAAGGACACCATTTTTGTCAGGTATTGCCTTATTGGCAAGATAAAATATCACGTCAAATTCATGAATATTTCCACAGAACACATTCTACAATGCAATCAATTGGAGCCACTAGCTAGTGTGATGAGTGAGAATGCGTCAGATCAGCTCTGGCCACAAGGTAGCTTTCTAGTGTAATTAGATTGATGTTAGTGTGGTGAGATGCGGGAGGAGACAGTTAATTGTGGTGTAGTGATGGTAGTTCATATTAATCCCCTTGGCAAACATGAGACAATGACCCACTTTTTGTAATAATGATGTTATTCCACCTTTTATGACGCTGGTCCAACATCAAACGTCTCGCGATTTGTAGGGCGGTGATCCGGTACCTATGAGCTACACAATTCAATCTATTACCCACTTGATGTTACGAGACCGCGATTCACAACATCAAGTGGTTAAAAATACTTAGATTTATGACATACCTGTAAACCCTTCCTCTGCTAACCACGACTTAACCCTTTCAAGCTTGAATTTACCATTGTCATCTTCATCCACTACAAGCCGCGAATTGCTGCCGCAATTTTCGGCTGGTAGTGGATGAAGATGATTTGAAGTGGGTGAAAAATTAATGGAAATTACCATGTATTAGTAAACCAGTTTCATGGGAATTTTCATTTTAAAAGCCTTTGCTGTAGGGAAATTAAGTGTGTTTTCAGGGATGTAACATGATTCTTTAATGCATCGTGAGGGTTGAAAGGGTTAAGTCGTTTTATAGCCGATTGGATGACTCTTATTGGCAACGAAGTGTATGTTGAACATGAGCATCCCTTGTCTCAAATTAAACAAATGTGAACTTTTTTTGGGTCGCGGTAGCGAGACAAAACTTAAATTATGTTAAAATTATTGTTTTACGGACAGAGCTGAAAGCGTTCTTACAGAGTATGGTATTGAAACATGTTGATTATGATAATTCAAATACCACACCACACCGTTAAGTTAAGTTATTCGTTTATAAATATTGACTGTCGTATCGTATCCAACTCCCCATGTATTCTGACCACATTGTCTATTCCTCATGAATAATTCTCCCCTTGGATATGAAAGGGTGTATCTGCCACTTTGTGAAATGGCAGATACACCCTTTCATATCTACGGTGGCGAAATAGTCCGCAAACCGCATTCATGTATCAATTTATCTCACGACTTCTAACTTATCCTTTTGAGCATACCATAGGTCATGGTAAGTTATTATCTTGGGGGTACGAAAGTGCGAAAGCGCACACTGCGAAACAGCGAAAGTGTGAATATACGAAACTGCAAAATTGCGGAACAACGAAAGTGCGGCACTGCGAAACCGCCAAAATATGAGACTGCGAAAGTGGGAGACTGTGGAAGTGTGCAACTGCGAAAAAAACTAAAGTACAGAAGTGCGAAAATGGTGGTGTTTGAAACGGCAGAAGTGCGAAATCGTGAAAATGCAAAACAACGACAATGAAAAACTGTGCAAAATTGCGGGGAGATGGGAAAGTGCGATATTGCAAAAGTGGGAAATCACTAAATTGCAAAACAATGAAAGTGCGAAAGTATGATCAATATGGCAATAATAAGAATCTTCTAAGACTATGAGGAGGCACAGATAAAGAAGAACAATAAGAATTAGAAGAGTAATCCACCGTGTATGGATTGCGGGACACATCTGTTCCCGGAAAGCACCACGCTGATCACAAGAGATAGAGGTAACTGGGGGCTCAACTAAAACCAAAAACATACATAGATTAGTCTACAGCTTTAATGACAAGTCCTACATTTCAAACACTGGACACGCAAAGAATCTCGTCCTTCGAGAAATCAATCTCATGGTAGGGTGAGCAGACTAAGCGAAGGTAGTGACATAGGCTACTTTGTCGAGATAAACGTATCATAAATGTATTATACTACAAGAAGATCCCAATGGAGTTATAAATAAGAAATAAATAACTCCCTGTGGAACGTAGATTGATATCCAAACGTCAAAATCACGTATGTATCATGTGTATATTGCTTGAATAATAAATGTTTACAATTGACAATTTACTGAACCCTGGAGTAACAATGACCGCAAAGTAGGGCTTACTGGGAAAAATGTGATCGAAACAGCTTTCAAAGCAGATTTAGTAAAAGGTATGCTATATCTAGACATGTTCCGAGTTATGAAAAATAAAAATAAATGAAAATCAATAATCATTAAATTGTAAGCGTATCACGCGTTTTGTATCTTCCATATGACTGTGGCATCCTTCCAAGTGCCAGGTTTGTTGATGTCTAGTTTGTGAACGCGCATGTTATAAGGCATATAGCCCTGTGATGTCAGCTGATGAACAAGCTGCTCTGTCAGTATTCGGTTCTCAGATAACTTATCAAGTTTATAATGCTGCCTCAAAAAAGACCACTCCATCTGAATCACCTGTATGTTCACTATTCTCAGCAAGTCTAGGAATGACACTAAAGCTCTGTGCTCGAACCCTTCAATGTCTATTTTCATGTAGGCACTGGTGAAGTTAACGTAGGGTATGATGTCTCTCATCATGATAGAGTGTGTTGTAATCGGATCCCCCGTGTCGTTGATGTCCCCATTCACACTTGAAGCCCCCTGATTGAAGTTATTTGATAGCCTCATGATCACTTCACCTCTGCAGTCAGCCATGGCGTTGTGTAGTAAGGTGATCTTGGACTGGAGTCCGTTCAGGACCACTGAGGCGTGTAGACGAGAGGCGTGCTCAGGTACTGGCTCCACAGCCACCACCTACAAGTAATGTCAGCAGCCGCGGGTATTATGACAGTATTATGCTATAGTAATCAAATATCAGGGTATGTAGGCCATAGGCTACTACCACCATACGTGCACCCCACTCACATCTTACTCATACCAGCTTTCTATTAGGCTTTGTTATGTCTAAGACATGAAATGAGATGTTAACAGTAAAGCATAGAGAATAACTTCATATTTTGACCGCCTATATGGGGGTACCCCCAAACCTGTCTAGAATTATGGGATAGGGTCACGTAAACATCTGTCGTTGGTGTTATGAGAAACCAAACTATAAACATTCTACATATGCAGTATAACATATAAAATATAATGAAATTTCCGTTCTAATGATGTATATTATGTTGCAGTGGAGTAAATAGGCCTAGTTAAACATAATCTTGATTATTACATAATCAAAATCAACAGAAAAACAAACATGGTCAATGGAAACGACTTAATAAAACATAATTATCGTCCATATCTATATTCTGAACCCAGAAGATTATCCTAAAACTGAGTGGTATTTACATTTATAAATATATATATTTTAATGGAAGAATAGTGTAGCCTTATTTAAAAATGTAAGCATTTTAATAGCCTGGGCTGAAATCTGAAACATTGAAACTCTGCTTGTTTTTACATAATTTCGGTGTGCTGAATTCGGATAACATTCTATATTTGGTGACATTTACCTTCAAATTAGCATAACATAAAATGATCGCCAAAACCATTTTTTTATGTGTTGCACACAAATGCACACTTTCTCGTTTCTGCTTGATTTGGAGTTGATAATGTTTAATTGTCTCATGCTTTTTTTATCAAAATAACCAATATTTGATACTAGTCAGGGCTGTTAGGGCAATAAATGGACTGTTTGGGGAAAATTGTTCCAAAGCCGTCAAATTTTGCCCAGATGTCGACAGAACCCTACTTGATCGATTTAGGGTAGATGCCAAAAAAGGCATCGCCTTGCGCCACCGTAGGGGCTAAATCCAAAATGGCCGCCACTAGATATCAGAAACATCAGAATTAAGTAATATAATAATTAAAATCTTAAATTACATGAAATAAAACTCGCTACTGAGAAGCATAATTTATGATCCTTAAGTTTTTAATCACTTTCGATTGATTTCTCCCCAAAATTTCACATTTTTATGTGAGTTATTGGCACAACGCCTAATTATCATGATCTGTTCATACTATGTCAAATAACTTCGCGTTTTCAATCATTTCCACACAAGTACAACAATTATATGAACACAGGCCCACCAATAATAAACAAACAGTATCAACAGTATCAGTTCAATAATCAATAGATAAATTGATTATTGAACTGTATTGATTTTGTACTTTGACGTCAATAATATATAAGATATTGTATAGTTGAAAAGTTAGGCCATTTGACGTGTAGTACATTTTTTAATTATGACACCCCTTTATAAACCCATTAACTTAATTCCGTTTTTTTCTCAGAATTGTTGTTGCATGTCAAATTGTCTCACTTTTGAAATACTCACTCTAAATTCGTGAAATGCTGGTGAGTATTTAAAAAGTGATATTGATTACTGAAGAAATGATCCCGGCCTTAAAAGTTATCTCAGCCACTACAAATTGCTCTGATCACTTTTTCTGAGGACAAGATCATTTTGTTCGTGGCCAACTTCACACTCGTGGTAGCTGAGATGACTTTAAAAGTGGTTGCGATGGCTTCTTTAGTTGTCAAGATCATTTTTGTAGTGACCGAGATCACTTTTAGGGGCTGACATAAGATTGTTAGCGACTGAGATAATTTTTAAAGTGGCTGTGATCACTTCTTCAGTGGCCAAAATCACTTTGTTCTGGCTTAGATATTTTTTCAGTAGCTCACACCAATTTGTTTGAGGTCAAAATCAGCTTTCTAATGGCTGAGATAACCTTTAAAGTGGCTGTGATCACTTCTCCAGTGGCCAAGATCACCTTTGTGGTGGCCGAGATAACTTTTAAAATGGCTGTGATCACTGTGTCAGTGGCCAAGATCACGTTTGTAGTGGTTGTAATCACTTATTCAGTGGTCAAAATTATTTTTGTGTTGGTTTAGATATTTTTAATGTGACTGTGATCACTTCTCCAGTGGCCAAGATCACTTTGTAGTGGCTTAGAAAACTTGTTCAGTGGCTGAAACCAGTTAGTTAGTGGTTAAGATCACATTTGTAGTGGCTCAGACAACTTTTAAAGTGGCTGTGATGTTTTCTGTGGTGGTCAAGATCACTTTTATAGTGGTTTGGATGATCTTTAAGGTGGCTGTGATCACTTTTTCTGTGGCCAAGATCACTTTGTATTGGCTTAGGTGACTTTTTCAGTGGATGCCACCATTTTATTAGTGGACAAGATCACCTTTGTAGTGGCTGGGATAACTTTTAAGGTGACTGTGATCACTTCTTTAGTGGTTAAGATCACTTTGGTAGTGGTTTAAATACTTTTTTGAGTGGCTGTGATCACTTCTTCAGTGGCCAAGATCATCTCGTAGTGGCTTAGATAACTTTTTCAGGGAGTGACACAAGTTTGTTAGTGTCATAGATCACATTTGTAGTGGCTCAGATAATTTTTAAAGTGGCTGTGATCACTTCGTAAGTCATCAAGATCACTTTTGTAGTGGTTTATATTTTTTTAATGGCTGTGATCACTTCTTCAGTTGTCAAGATCAGTTTTGAAAAATGGCTCCAGGAAATGTAAACGTAATAACAAACATTTATACCATAAAAAGTTAACATGAGCGAGATGAAGTTCTGCTGATATTCACAAAAAAAACGTTTGAAAATTGTTCAAATGGAGGGATAAAATACAAACTTATCGCTTTGTTGCACGTTTCACATTCAACAAAAATACAATATTATGTATCCACGATACAACCCTTGATAGTGACTTTTTTAATTTGGGGTATTCATTGGGCAAAAATTTACAACAGGGTCAATTTTCCCAAGCCGGCAGAAAAGTGCGCAAATTTTCAGTCGAACCAAAAAAGTGTGTGATTGTTGAAATAGCTCTTTATTTTTATTTCAAAGCTCTCTTGTTCATTTGGCAATTATCGGACACAAAATGTATTACATCCATGTGAAAGTAGCTTTCCATGTCCATTATTCCACTATTCATTGGGCACAAATGTGACATATGGTCAATTTGCCCGAGCCTGAAGAAAAGCGCGTCATTTTTTACGTCTAACCAAAAAAGTAGGTAATATGTTCACATAACTCCTTCTTTTGATTCCAAATGGGTTTATTTTAAATCAACAATAGTTCTAGAACAGGTGTAAATTAAAAATCTACATTTATACCATAGAAAAATCAGCTGAGAGAAAATGTTTGGAATACTATAAAGAATAAGTATGAAAAATAGGTAAAAGTATGGGTTAAAATAATCATTTGATCTGACGCACAATATAGGACATCCATGTAAACGCCTGTGTCAGTAGCTTTGTATTAATATTAAATGTATTGATATACCGTAGCTCAAAATTTGAATACTCAGTGGGCAAAAGTGTGTAATATGCCCGATTTCTCAAAATCGGTCCAAAATCGCACATAGGTCATGTACATTTTTGGCCATATTTCAGTTACCTGATGAACAGGTTGATTATGGCCCCTAAGTAGTCCAGCTATGTGAAAATAATAGTGGTTTAAATCCCCCTTCCGGGTGACACCTTATCCCCAGCCATGTCTGGTCTAGTATGAAACCTAATTATTTTCAAGCATTTTTTTTTTAATTGTCTTTTTTGGTTAATAATCGTGAACGAATCCAATTATTTAAATAAAATAACATTAGAAGTAGCTTAATTGGCAATAAATATAACACATAGCGATATATCACGTGGTCCCAGCCATTTGTTTATCCTTAGTAAGGTATAACTCAAATCGGAATTGCGGCCATCTTGGATTTTGCTAATACACGGCCCTGAGCGATTCCCGTCTTGGCATCCATCGCAAATCGAAAGAGTATAATATGTTTTATATCTGTGCCGATTTTTGTAGCTTTGGAAGAATTTGCTTCAAAATATCCTTAACAGCCCCGACTATACATACCATCAGCGCACAAATCAAACCGATTATCAGATTATGCATCTGAACTATAATATCATAAACAATGTTTTTTAATGGATATCTAAAAGAATAGACTATGTAATACGGCAGATTGGGTTAAATAACATTTGAAACTAGGTTTAAGCACAGTATATTCCAATATACATTGATGTGCTTAGTATTTTTAATGACGTCATTATTTTAATTGTAAATATATAAAATGACGTCCATCTTGGATTTTACGCTAAAATAAAGGTCTGACTATGAAAAACAAACATCAGAAATGTGTGTTTCGGCCGTCAAGTCATACAAAAACCATGAATTGAGCAATCCCGAGCCACAAATAACAAAAAGTGGTTTAATTTACATATTGTTAGCTTTTTTGTTTTTTGTTGATATGAAGGTGAATGTGAATTTTCTCGTCAGTAATGTTTATTCCTGGTCCAAAAAGTTATTACAAATAAGTCATATTATCGCCATTATGTTTAGCGGTGTAGTTACTGTAACAGTAAATATACTAGGGCCAAAGGCCTCATGTAGCTGGGGCAAAGGGAAATACTACAAATTGTTCACTTATATATAAGGGTGTGTCATTCAGAATGGCATACTCATAACGGCATGCCCTTATATGCGTATCAAATCTGTGATTTAGATAAAATTGTGATGTTTTACTGTTGATCGCAACACACGCCATGAAACGGCGACAACAGTAAATGAACGAGGAATGTTGTGTGCTTATTTTATCTATATCAAGACTGATATCAATGGATAATTAAATGATGCTCATCCTCTTGTCACAGCTTCCCCTTGACTGAGGCTGGAAAGTCCCAATTTTAAGTTTGTCATGTCGGACCGGCAACAACTTAAATTTGGCAATTTATCATAGAGCTGGATCGAATCTCCAATTCTAGAGGTGTAGGCCTACTGCATCTGATGTTGTCAAAACCAGCACGGGTCGACTGTTACACAGCATGTGTTTTAGGCCTAACTTCATTGCCTAGGTAGAGTAGGTAGGCCCACATCACATCAAAATATTAGATTTGCATATAATTTTTAAATGAATGGCTAGACTACAATGAGCAGAAAATTATACCCCACAGTTATCAAGTAGCATGGCAAGGGGTGGCATTTCTTGAACATTATTTTTTGCAGATATGGGATACTTTATTATGAGAGTATATCATTCATACATTCACTATATTAATCATAAACAGAATTATATGAAAACATTACTTCATTGAGATAGACGACTCGGGGCACATTGAGACAGTTTTGGGGCACATTGAGACACCCTGACTGACCTCATAGCTGATATTATTCATAGTTTTTGTGTGGGGTGTATTTGAAACAAACCATTATACATAAGTGATAAAGTTAAAGCACAGGTGTACGATATCACAAAAATCATAGGGGAATCAAGTATTACGTGATCTATAGACACAGATATTGATCATCCTAAAAAAGTAATTTTCATGTAAAAAATGGACCTAAGCTTAAACAGGGTAGAAAATGGAAATTGGTTAGTTTTGGTACCATTGACCAGCTGGCGAAAAAATCGCAATATATTTTCTGTAAAACAGGCCTGTCTCAATGTGCCCGAAGTCCCGAGGTGCCCCAGTCTCCCCTATACTTTACTTTGAGTTTATACCATTCATACATCCCTCAGCCCCTTCCTTCAACTTGAACATATGGCTCTCACCCTCCAAATCCCTCTGCTTAATTTTAACATGGGGGCGAGGCATAATCCACTGTCATACTGTAGATACGGTGATGGGTATGGGTGTCCATGACATGCAGCATACCAGGGCGAGTCCGAGGCAGTCGCAAACTTTGTGCACTGATATTCACCTCCCTTTTCGTGATCAGTTTGACAAGTAACAATAGACAAACAAAGGGTTGGCTCCTTCATTGCCGAGTCTGGCATCAGACACCAAGCGTCTGGCAACAGACAAGCAGTCGGTCTGGAAACAGACAAATAAAGGGTGGCTCTGTCATCGGCCTTTTTCTCAGAGCAGACTCTACGACTGAGGGTCTGGCAAAAGTCAAACAGACCGTCTGGCAACAGACAAAACCACTGTCACACTGTTAGTCAGTTGGCCAGAGGTGGCCAAGGAGGGTTTCGTCACCACTTGAGCGTGCATACCTAAAACCTTTTTTAGAATGTCAAGGGGACCTCTGGGCATAACTAGCACCCGGTTGTCGGCTTGCAGGTGTGTGCATGAGTTTTTTGGGGGCAAAATAAGATTTATTACGAAACCGCAAAAAAAATAATTCCGTGAGAATAAATTAATTTATTACAATTAAACAAAACGTTTTAAAAATGACACAGAATAGACCAGATATATGCCCAATATCATTTAAAATGTAGCTTATAATGGAATAAATTACATTTGTTAAGTTGATTGGATTACAACAAAAAAATAGTAAACGGTGAACGATTAAACCGAGTGCTTTCCAGATGTAAAGATGTATTTCAGGGTGATAGTTATATGAAATATGCAGGATACTACTTTGTTGTGATATACATATATACTGTGCAGTCAAAATAATAATTTTAAACACGATAGTATATAACACATGATACCTGGGATAATGCATATGTATGCAAATACATGTGAAATAGATGCATAGAAATAAAGTTAGGGAGACCAGATAAACATACAAAATTATCATAAATATAGGTACTGTGGTATCGGCTTTTAAAAACAAATACATTTTGAAAGTCGATTGTGCTCAACAAGCCAATAAATTATGATAAACTAGTGGCTCAGAATGAATTAGAATGTTGGCAATTCAGTAAAACATCGAATCACCATGTTTGAATGAACTATATTATCCGATTAGCAATTAGGAACAACCCATCTAACGTCTAGCACAACTACACCACGAATTAATACATTTGCTTGGAGTACACAAGTAGACATACATGTAGCTCTGGGCATAAAGTAGGCATTAGCTGACATCTCATTGGGATGCATGGAAGCGGTAGATTCAGCAATTGAAACCAATTTGTTTACTATAATTAGTAATACACACCACAGCTGGCACGTTTATCCTTTACAGGGGTTCGGGGTCATGCTCTTCCAGAAAAATGTCAAACTCTAAGGCTTAAATGGTGCTTTCTGGAGCATATAAAAGCCCAAATTAGTAGTTTTTTAGGGGGGATACTGAAGGGAGGTCGCCGCTCCCTCTGTATCAGCTACTATTAGGCCTATGGGCTGCATACTACGATTCGGCTGATTCTTCTGGAGATGATAATATAATACAATGGAGAGAAATATGGGCACAGCACAGACCCTAATAAACTGTTTCGGAGATGTCGTCCTTTGTGGCTGTTTTGAAAGTCTGTTGCTTTTTATCATGAAAGTGAATTGACTTCTACAGCAGTTGATGATAAAGGGATAGTACAGTTTGATCACAATTTTAATTGCACAGACCCTAATAAACTGTTTCGGAGATGTCGTCCTTTGTAGCTGTTTTTAAAGTCTGTTGCTTTTTATCATGAAAGTGAATTGATTTCTACAGCAGTTGATGATAAAGGGATAGTACAGTTTGATCACAATTATGGTTGATGACATTACTCAGAACAACAAAGTTAGCTGATGAAGATATAAACATATTTGCTGTGAGATGTTATGAATGTATTAGGATGATACATTATGTCAATAGATCTACATGCATATATGGTACAGTACTATAGTGTACAGAAACGATATTATAGAACCATAAAGTTGCTATTTAATGTTAAAATATGGCATCACAATGTAGGCACATTACATCACAATGTCACTATATGATGGTATAATCTTGTAGCAAACCTTAAAATTTCATGTTATGGCATGATGGTGTCGATATATGATAATCATAGTAGGGTCTACCCTAATATTGAATTAGAATGACAATATATGGCAATAAAGTGTGGGTATGCCGACATTTAAAAGTGTAATGAAATTTATATTTTTATACCCCAGCATGACACTAAAATGGTGGGATATTCCACATTATGCCATACAATGATGGAATGGAGCACTACAGTGTCAGGATGTGTTACTTTAATAAAATAATAATACTATAATATTGCACTAGTAGCTGTAGTGTAAAAATATTACATCTATATCATTGTATATATGGTATTAAATGTTATAAG
The DNA here is from genome assembly GCA_964017125.1 of Flabesymbios commensalis. Lineage (NCBI taxonomy): Eukaryota > Metazoa > Annelida > Polychaeta > Terebellida > Flabelligeridae > Flabesymbios > Flabesymbios commensalis. The sequence continues at coordinate 79,956,873 of OZ024907.1, forward strand.
AATACTGTCACAATAGGATGCTATATTTTCAGAATATGGAGTTATAGTATTAAGATATCATACTAATTCCCCACAACATGCTATTATAATGTATATATATCACATTAACTAGTCGATATATGACATTTTGTTTACCTGTATATGATAGTGTGAGTTCTGGTAATAAAATTATATGTGGAAATATTGTATTTAACATCAGCATATAATGTCAGCATATGGCTTTATAAAGTGTGAATATGGCAATATAGTTGACAATACAGTAGTGAGTAGAACCTGATGTGAGCATCCACTGTGCGAGGCCACTTGGTCATTCCCAAAAATGTCATTTTGTATATAAAATAACCTCCTATGTGCAGCCACCTATATTAAAAGGCCACTTTAAATGTGTCGCAAGAGTGGTGTGATCAAGATCTGCTGAAGGCAGGTCGAAACGTTGCAATTGCAAAGTTCCAAAGTGAGCAAGATTTAATCACAGATCTGACATTTTAGTATCATATATCAAAGCCATTATAATGGCATGATATTGCTGTATTATGAATATACGTGACACTTAAACATCGGCATATGATATTATATAATGTGAAATATTAGTAATATAATTGAGGGATGTATTGCACATTATAATGTTCTATATCTGATATGGTATTGTAATATCAGGATAAGATTCCATGTAAATATCAGAAAGTCACTTTAATGTGACGAAATGGCATTATATATTATATGTTGACATATATATATATATAACCCTCATGGCTTTAATGTGGCATAGATATAAGATGACACCAAGGTCATTTAAGGGTCATTTCAAGGTCAAGGTCAAATAAACTTTTTTCTTCTTGGGACCTACCGAAGATTCACATTGTTACGAGCTTGGGCAAAATAATGGTTAATTTTTTTTCTTCGAAAATGAAAGGTTTCTGCCTGAAACATGTTTAGGTATGGATTATTTATTAATCATTTCAACCTGTTTTTTGGGCTCAGTAGGTAATTTTGAAGACAATGTATGGAAATAAAAAGATGTTTATTCTCAAAAACTTAGGGACAAAAAGGCGCTGGATTATATATATATTTGTCATATTTTCAAACTAAAGAGTTTGGATGGTATGCTTAACTACAAAGTTAAAATGTTCTTTTACTACTCCTCTTTTGATCCTTGATAAAAAATATTGTCTTCAAGTATATTATAATAAAGCTATATAACCTCCATATTATTTTTGATTTTTTTTTCTGTGTATATTAATGTTAATTGACTGGTAAAATTGACAATGTAAGGATGAATTTGGCGGCCATTTTGAAAATAATCTGTAGCTGTAGATCAAAGAATATTGTCCTAAAGTATCGGAGTAAAACTATATTACATCTAGATTGTTTTTGATTTTTAATTAAGTGTTTTCTGTTCATAATAATGTTGATTGACTGGTAAAATTGCCAATTCAAGGGTGAATTTGGCGGTCATTTTGAAAATACTCTGTAGCTCTAGTACACACACATGAAAGCCGACAACCGGTCGGGCTTTCATTATAAGAGGTCTGAGAATACATCTAGCAAGGTTTTACGTATGCACGGAAAAGTCGACACAAAAACCTTAAATAAGCTCTTTTCTGATTCCTGGCCAACTGACTATGTGGATAGGGCGATGAGTATGGGTGTTCATAACATGCAGCATACCATAGCAAGTCTGAGGCAGTCGCAAACCATGGACGCGGATACTCACCTCCTTTGTCGCAACCAATGATGTGATGACAGATCAACAAAAGTCGGTTCCGCCGTCGCCGACAGACGAGGGGTCTGGAAACAGACAGACAGTCCGTCGCCGATATGATTTAATTGGGCTGCTCCGCTTGGCAGCGGATCAATGCGGGCTTGTTGGGTGCGAGAAGACGCGGTCACTCGTCTTGGTTAGATCACTGCTTCCCGGCATCATCAGCATCACCACAGCGATCAGAGACTCTTCAAAGTTGAGTCTGGAGATGCACTGAGGAGAAGCAGAGGATGAGGGGAGTGGCTGGTCGACAGATTCGTAAAGTGAGGAAGTCGGCTCGGCACTCATGGGTTCTAAGAGATACATTGATTCTTGCCGGGAGTTAGAGAACGATCGACAAAGTCGGAAGGCCCGGGCAGCCCCACTTGAGGGCTAGCTATCCCAAACAAACAAACAAACAAACAAACAAACAAACAAACACATATATACATCTGCACCAGTCCAGCTTCAAGTCATGCGAAGCGTAGCTCAACGCGTGCCGCAAATCACATGGCAGAGTGAAGATGACATATAGGGGCCTACAGTAGGCCTATAATAAACATAATTAGGCTATATGACAAGGGATACCCTTAAACAAGTTCCCAAGTTCGAGGGATACCCTTAAACAAGTTCCCAAGTTCCCAAGTTCCAGGGGTTACAGGTCGTTGGTCCTACGGGCCATTGGTCCTGTGGGCCATTGGTCCTACGGGCCATTGGTCCTACAGGCCATTGGACCTACGGGTCATTGGTCCTACGGACCATTGGTCCTGCGGCAGGGAATAATTTGTCTGGTCAGTTGAATCAATGTTGGGTTGATGATGAACCGACGTCGTAAACAATTGACAAGCATTATATTCTTTCACCTTTCCCCACCCTTAAAAAACAACACCCAGAAACCAGAATGTATAATGATCTGGTCAATTATTCATTATATCATCTTTATGAGCAAATTATTGAAACTTAAAATCTTGAGTCTTAAATGTGCTTCATTATCAGGGTTATTTCATAAGTTATTTCAAGCTAAAACTCAAGGTCAAATAATTGTAGAAACACCCAAAATAAAATAATATTTGTAAATTAAACAATTCCTGATATTTTACTGGACAATTATCTAAAAGCGTTAAAATTAATTTTCTATACGCCATATATTTTATGTCATCACTAGTACCACATAAATAGAATCAGATTATATTTTCCTTGCGAAAAGACAATAAACTATTCTGCTTATTTTATTAAACATAATATCGGACACAATCTAAGGCATCATCCCGATGTCTCCGGTGAGATGATCATGAACTGTTCATGAACATTCATGAATAGTTCATGAATGTTCGTGAACAAAAAACTGAACGTCAACGTGTTCATGAACGGTCCATGAATATTCTTGAACAACAAATGAGACTTTTATGAATGTTCATGAGATCATGAACTTATTCTGTTCATGAACTCTCACTTTGTTCATGAGCATGAGTTGTTCATAAACGGTCATGAACTCAATTAATTCATGAACCAGGGCTAGTTCGTGAACGACTATAAACTCAAAAAAATCATTACCCAGATATTCAATAAACAGTCATGAACGTTCATTAAATTTGTTCATGAACTATTCATGAATGTTCCTGAAGAACAAATGAGACATTCATTAACTGTCATCTCAGTTCATGAACGGCCATAAACTCGAATAATTCATGAGCCAGATAGTTAATGAACATTCGTGAACGTTCATTGAATGTGTTCATGAACATATGAATGTTCCTGAACAACAAATGAGCCATTTGTGAAATTCATGATCCCTCACACTATTACACAGAACTGAACAGAAAACTAAGAAACTAATTATTTTAAAATACTGTGTATTCTGTGGTTGATAATCTAACTCACATTTGCTCATTAAGTAGTTAATTAGCCATTGCGTAGTTGACATCATAAAAATTCATCACAGTTCATGAAACTGTCCGTCATGCACTTTCATGAACTAGCCATGAACTGAATTAAGATTTATCAAGTTAATGATAATTCGTCAAAATTCTTGAAATAATCTCATGCACTTTCATGAACAAGCTATGAACTGAATTGATCCCAACAAGTTCATACAAATTCATGACTGTTCATGAAACTCTCCATATGAAATTCATGAACGAAATCATGAATAACATTAGTTCATCAAGTGTTCATTAATATTCATGATTTGTCATGAACTGTTTTTGATGAACGGTTCATGAACACAGCTCATGAACTGGCTTGATGAACCATTGATGAATGTTATTGAATGTTCATGTGGTCAACGTTCATCACTTAATAAATTTCATCTCACCGGGGATAAGCCAATGAATGTATTAAAATAGCAAAGGAAGGCTGATCCAACATTGTCTCAAAGAACTGTTGTAGCAAACACCAGATTAAATCTATTGTTTCCAACATGATGATCAATCATAACTACTATACACACAGTATTGATCTATTATCATACATTAACAATAGAACATATGCCGACGTGTTGGACATTTTTTTACACGTCTTCATACGCAGCTGCCCCATACGCTGTATTGTGACAGCCCCATACCATACAGCGACGTGTAATCGCTATTAAGAAGCCCAATTTTTCCCTCAGTGGCTATCACATTATTCTTGAGGCGTTGGCTTGAAGTGATATCATTGTTGTGATAAATTAGAATACCCAGCAATCATAAGGGGTTGACCTAATGCTGTTTTAATGCCGATCCGCCGTCTGCGACGCCTGTCCAACATCAAAACAACGCTGGCTCAGCATATTGTGCTGGCTAATTAGTGTTATGCATATGAAAAAGCTGGAAGCAAAATGTCATAATTCGAGACGTTCAACCAATGTTGACTTAATGCTGGCCCAGCGTCGAAACTCAACAATCCAGCAAACGCGACAGGGGCGTGATGATGGCCACATGCCTCCAGAGGAGCGAACATATTGTGAGCAAGAGGCTATCTGGAGACACAACCATTTATCAGTGTTGGTTTAATCACAACACTAGATGACACCTAACTCTGCTAACATAAATAACTTTAAGATTGGTTACAGAATACCTTAAGATTATTTATTCGGTAAACCATTCAATAATAAATTGTTGTTTTTCGTGTTACACACTTAGCAAATTAAATAATATACATTACTAGTAATAAAACAGACACAACATTAGGCCTACGTCGTTCACAACCTCGTTTATATTAGTCACGCTGTAGCTAGTCTCAATAAGTAAAACATTTTCGTTTATTTTACAAAATTGTTACCATGTCTATTAACAATTATAATGCCGTTTTATTTTGAAAACTTTCGAGGTGATATGTCATGTATGACGTTGATTTTCAGTTGCGAGTCAAATTATTTCTACCTTGCCCGCATCACATATATGTCCGGTAAATGTATATATTGAACAATATCTGATATGTTCACGAAGAAAAGGTACATTTTTCTCTATTTTTGTCTTTACAAAATAATTTATAATATGTAGATCCAATTGACATTTTTCCAAATCCACTCAATATATTATATAGACCTCTATGACAAGCTAGCAAGGTGAGATTAGAGTTGTTTCAAAAGCTGATTTACCAGATGAAATAGTCAAAATAATTAATGTTTTTCTATCGTCTGCCACCGCCACTCGAACTTGAATAATTTATACTATATCTGGGAAAATATCATATTGTAATAGGCCTACATTTCATCTTAGATTTTGTATAATAAATTCGCGGTTCTATTGTAAATTTTATTTCATACCTGTAGGCCCTAGGCCTAGGCCCCTATAGTCTATATTTAATTTCACATCGTGAAATGTTTGCCAAGATCGCCTATAAACAAAATATAAATATGTGAAAAACTAACTTTAGTCTACAGCAATTAAAATTAATATTGGGTACCAAACTGTTTTTCCGACCAAAAACGATTTTTGCAAATAATTTTTCATTATATTTTTTCAATTATTTTGGAATTTCGAAACTTGAAGTTCCCGGAACTTGAAAATTGGGAACTTGAAGTTCCCGGAACTTGGGAACTTCGGCACTTGGGAACTTGGAAACTTCGGAACTTGTTTAAGGGTATCCCATATGAGAATGTTATAAAGGATATTAAGCAGTCTGCATTGTACTTTAATTTCAAGTCTTAGTTGCAACTTCCATGGTAACACTGCTTTTACAGAAAACACAGTGACATAATTCAGCCTTTCAGGAGTCAGGAACGCACCATTAGATATATGGGGGCGGCTAGAGTTTTTGTTGTTTGCAAACTTTTTTTTTAACCTCCGCAAGAAAACTTTTTTTTTGTGATGAACGTCCGACAATTATTTTCCGGTCAACATATTTTTCATCAATTTCGACAACAAACTTTTTTTCTGACCACATTTTCAACAAACTGTTTTATCTAGCCCCCCCCCCCCCCCCTCAAGATATCAAATGGTGCGCCCCTCAGATGGCTTAGTATGTCAAGTATGTCAACCAGACTCTTTCCCCCTCCCACCTTGATAGGCCGGCCTACACCGATTGAATGTGATGCAGTGGTAACCAAGTGGCGCTGAATTGAGTCTGCCAGTAGCCTACCCGGACAGACGTTGAAACTTTGTGCGCATTAGTAACGTTAGTAGGTCAACACCATCCCCCACAGGGGTGAGCCACGTTGTAGCCCTGGAAGAGCCCACACCAACACTGACAACCCAAGGTCTGTCCATAACCTTCAGTTGCAATTTTGTTTTTGCCACGTTGTGTTGTATTGGGGTTTACAACTTATTTACAATGTATTATGCAGGCCTACGACAGGGAAATCGGGAAACAAGGTGTGGATATGTCTATGAGGTGACAATCAGACTGATAAAGATCATGCTGATCAGCTGTGGTGTGTAACTGTTGGTGCCTATACCCCAGTCCACGACGCTGGACCAACGTTAAACCAACATTGATTCACTGTATTGTGTATGCTGGGTCATCTTCACTCTGCCATCAGGCCCGTAGCCAGGGTCGGAAATCAGACGAGGCGAGCCTGGTGGCCGAGCCAAAATTTCTGAAAACCTGAAATTTCTGAGAGAATTTTCAATGGTGAAAAGTAAAAAATATGAAAAGACAGACGAGGCAACCGCCTCGTCGTCTGCCTCATGCTAGCTACGTGCCTGGCCATGTAATTTGCGACACGCAACGCTCGGCGTGAATTGAGACTGGACTGGTGCAGATGATGCTGGGTAAACTATAGGCTAATGTGTGTCGAGACCAGATGAACAACACAACATTGATTACAGGTGCTCAGCAGACCCAATGCGATTTAATGTTGGCCTAGCTTCTGCTACATCGGACCAATATTGTATCGGCATTGGGTCAACGCATCGTGGTTGCTGGGTTGACCTGAAACCTGGGATAACGATATTAATGGTAACTGAATACCACCCGCCTACCCCTCATTTCATCAGCAGTGGGGTGACACGTTGTTGGCCCCTATGTACAGATAATTCTGACCTCAGAGGTTAGGTCAGACATGTTTTATAAATGATGTCATTGCTGGCCAATCAGCATGCAGTATGTCCCAGGACGGGAAATCTTTAAGAGCAATAGGGCATACCATATTTGGAGATGGATGTCAGCTATTGTGTCACTTTTAAATGATGTCATCGCTGGCTAATCACTGATCAGGATACAAACCCTTCTCCGCAGAATAATGCTTGTTACCGGGCCCTGTAATTTGCATAAGTTGCGACCAATCAAAACATAGCTGATTGATTATGCTGGACAAGGCCATTGCTGATCAGCCAATAACATGTCTGTTTGGACAAACCTTAGTACAAACCTACTACCAGTGGTTAAGGGACCGTCAACATCTGTCCCAGGAGGGGAAATCCTTGAGAGCTATAGGGCATACCATATTTGGAGATGGATGTCAGCTATTGTGTCACTTTTAAATGATGTCATCGCTGGCTAACCACTGATCAGGATACAAACCCTTCTCCCCAGAATAATGCTTGTTACCGGGCCCTGTAATTTGCCTAAGTTGCGCCCAATCAAAACATAGCTGATTGATTATGCTGGACAAGGGCCATTTATGATCAGCCAATAACATTTATGTTTGGACAAACATAGTACAAACCTACTACCAGTAGTTAAGGGACCGTCAACATCGAACAGTCTTGTTTTGTATCAAACTGATATAAGAAGCCCCTGCGGATATGTATCTATTGATAGGGTCCCCGAAACTAAGGCCAATGGTCAGATTTATGAATGGAATTCAACCATCTATCAGTTTTATAAATGAAATGACGTCACTTTTTGTCCCAAATTCAGAGACTAGATTCTGATAATAATGTACCTGGGCTGACGCCCAGCTACAATAAAAACATCAGACGTCTTGGATTTGAAGGTCAAACATTTCTTTCCAAAGACAATAGGAAAAAATCTCAGATAAAAATATTCCAGAAGCTATAAATTGATTTCATGTGCGACAAACCATAGAAATACAAGGATTTCTTTACATTTTGGCGGCTATTTTGTGTGTTGCCAGTTTGAAGGCGAAGGTCACCAAATATAGAATGGCATTCGACAGATTCGAGGTCAGTAAACACAAATCATGTAAAATAAGTGGATACAAAATTATACACTACAATTCAGGGCAAAGTTATTTTTTTCAGATTTCAGCCCAGGCTAAATACAGACATTTTTATGAAAGGGTGCAATATTCTTCCATTTAAAAATATGTAGAAAAACACGTTTTATCATGTCGTTTCCTTTGAACTTGCAGACTAGTTTAAAATAAAAAACATGTTTGAGCATATGTGTAGAGACGACTATTTACTGTACTGCAGTACATGAAATATCATTAGAACGAATTAAATGTAATTATCTGTTATATGGTATATTGCGTGTGTAGGTAGATTGATTAGCCAGAACAGCAGCGACAGGAGTTTACATAACCTTTTTCCCTACTAAGTCTAGACAGCTTTGCGGGTACCCCTGTATAAGCGGTCAAAATATAAAGCGCATCCTTATGTTTTTACTGTTAAGATATCATAAAAAAGGTGGTGATAAAAAAGGTGGTGTGGGTAAGATGTGTGGGGGTTCACGTAGGGTGGTAATATCCCGTGGATTATTTTTCCAATGTACATGTATACACACAGAGCGAAGAGGAGTCAAATCGTCCGCCACGAGTGAAGATTGAGCCGACACGAGTGAAATATGTCCGAAAACGCCCCAGATCTCACCGATTTTGTGCAAATTGAGCACATTCAATGTGACCAACAAATGAATACCCGCACGGAACTTTCACATATTTCAAGAGTATAGTGACACATGTTTGCGATTTTAGGGCGATGGAATTAGCCATACTATAGGCAAAACAGTTTGTAGTTATCAGGTGGTTATAGCAGCGCAGTCAGCAGATTTTGAGGCTAGTGCATACAGCTGTATGTGCGTGTCAATGTTCTGAAGGTATCCCTCAACCTGGAGAATAGGCCTACGCTTGATGTGTCTGCCCATTCTGACCTCAGAGATTATATCTCTGATACCACACGCTCATTTCGCGGTATGCACGCATGGCGATTGACCAGATTTATCAGCCGTTAGTGAGCGTTACCACATGATTTTATAACCATTCCTATAACCACGGAACTATTTTGGTACTCACTTCGACTCATTACTTATCCTTTTTTCAATATTTAATTTGATCTTAGAGTTTGCTACAGGTAAGGGTTATTTATTCTGTTTAGTAGTGGATAAATTGAACCAGCACAATTCGCATGTCATTCAGTATTTTATATTTGCCAGTGTTTTGAAGCCGATTGTAAATTCTGTCAGAAAAACGTAAACATGGACCTTCTAACAGCAGCGCGTAGGCAGAAAAAGTAATGGTTTCTATTTCTATGTGAATAGAAAATCATATGTGGCGGAGTAGTGGTGTTTTATATTTGCCATATATTTCCAGGACACTTAAGCGTGTTTATAAGCCTACAGTTGTTATATCAACAAAACTGCTCAAAATGAGCAGTTTTTGTCCAAACATGGCGTGTATTTACAGAGAGAGAGCGGGGTTGATCTGAGCGACATCTATGTGTGGTGTCTGCCAAGTGGAGGAAAGGACTGCAGATCAACAAAAGCCGGGTACGATCATGCAAAAGCCAGGTACGTAATTCAACCCCTCTCTGTGCTCGTTCTAACGCTGAGTTCGCGCGCTTGTCTTCAGCTTCATAACAATGTCGTAGTATTCTGGTGAAATCTGACTCCTTCTGATATCCCCGCAGCCTCTTCTACATCCTTGGAAAATGTGTGACATACATAGACATTTTTTGCCTGTCGACTAGATCCACAACAAGAGATCTACTAATTATTCTACTGTTATGATTTACTACTTTGTGCCATGTCAGCTTTGATATGCCATCGAAACCATCTTTGCAAACATGCACACGACTGTTCACAAAGACATGGTCCCCATCAAGCACATTGAGTATTGGCATCTTGGTGACTTTACTTATCTCAGGGAAACTAAGCCAATTCGCATGATGAACTACCTATTTTTTTTAAATCATATACGCTACTTGAAACTACTTATAATATCAATACTTCTCAACGTCAGTTTTTGGGTAGACGCCGGATCACGGCAACATTTCATTAAAATTGGTTGAGAAAAAAACAGACAAGGTCTGTCCCATGAAACCGCGTTTTTAAGCAAAATGACTAATTCCGGCTATGGAATTTTTTAGAGTGTCAAGATGAAAAATAATGGTTTGTAAAAATGTTTTTGTTTATGTCAATTTGACCGTACTTGATTGTGTAGACCTTTGGGAAGCTTCAAAATCTGCTGACTGCGCTGCTATAACTACAAAATGTTTCGCATAGTATGGCTAATTACATCGCCCTAAGATCGTAAAAATGAATCATTATACTCTTTAAATATGTAAAGGCTCCGTGCGGGTATTAATTTGTTGGTCACTGATGATGAATGTGTTGAATTTGCACAAAATCGGCGAGATCTGTGGCGTTTTCGGCCATATTTCACTCGTGTCGGACGATTTCACTCTTCTTAGCTCGATCGATCAGACTGTGTGTGTATAACGTTATATGTATAATTATAATTCAAGTCATTTCAATGTAAATATATGGTTTAACCATGTTTGTAAGTCCAGGGTATGGAATTATACGCAGTTGATACAATATGACACTATACCATCAGGATATACAAATATAGGCCTACTGGCAATATATAGCTTTGAAATGTCAATAGTAGGTCTTAACATTGTCAGGATGTGGCAGTTTATCATGTTTATTGGCTTGCTATGATATTGTTATGCAAAATACAACTGTATAATGCCATTATATGACAGCTTAATAGTTAAATATATCCGCTGCAATGTCAGGATATGGTGCTATACTGCGCAAAATTGTAATATATATAATATATATTATGTCATTTGTTCAATATCGCTTATTTGTAGAGATGCTATGATTTTTCACCTTAATGTACCAAGTTGAAAATGTTTATTTACACTTTTGTTTGTAGCGCCAAAGAGCAAATTAAGCTTGGATATGGCGCCATATAAGTGTATATTATTATTATCATTATAGTTCAATGTAAATAATATGACTTTAAAGTGTAAGTAGGTCCATATTATTATATACTGATATGATATGACATTTATATACAAGGGTATAACATTATATAACATCGCAACATTTATTGCAGGTTGTAGAAAAACGTTATTCAATATTAGGAATGAACGACGATCTCGACACGTGGGTCAGCTGATTTCTACTGGAATTGCATTACAATTTTGAGAATTTGCATTTATGCTGTCGACATAATACATACGTGTCTCCGAAATAAAAAAAATACAAACACGATTCTCTCTTTAATGACCGATTTATAATATATCCATTTTGAAGCCAACTTACAGTTAAAAATGTGGATAGCCTATGTGTCATTTTTCATACAGGGGCCTAGTTTTCATATTACACTTACCTGCCTCCCAATCGAAGCAGCGATGACCGTGTACATCCCAATGTTAGCTCCAATATCTATCACACCCATACCGGGATTTGAGATGAGCACTTTTGTAAAGATTTGAACAAGATTGCCTTCGTACACACCTCTGTTTACTATCGCTTTAGAAATGTAGATGTCTTTTTCTGAAGGATACACACATAGCTGTGGAGCTATACCTGTCATGGGCAGCTTCAGGTTGGGGCAATTATAAGTGGTGTTCGGTTCCATGTTCAAATCGTAAAGAATCACGGTGGATAGTCTGAAATCGTCTCTAGAACACTTAGAGGAAACACCACCGTGGAAAAGAGGCGGATCCGTGCCAGTAAAATAAATGCGTGTTTTGTCGTAGTTTAAACAGGCAGTGTGCTGAAGAAAGCAAATTATGCCGACCATGACCACAATCAAAACCGCGAATCGCCACCATGTGTTGTTAGGCATCGTTAGATCTGCATAACAATAAGCACAAACTCAGTATATCAGATGTACGTTGATTTAATGTTGGATCACCGTCGCTGACGTCGGTGAATTAAATCACTAGTTATGTAAATGATATATGTTATAAATATGTAATCTATATGTTATAAGATTTATACGATTTTTTGTATGGAAATCCAGTATTTTTTCTCATGTGAAATAGACGTCAGAAAAGGGGGACAACCTTGTACCTCATTGTTATTCTACTATCAGCCGCATGTAGCCTAAACTAACTACAGACTTTAGCTGCAAGTAAAAGCATGATAAACAGTAAAATGTAATGCTCAAGTTTGTATATCACTAATATGTGTATATCTAATTTGTCTAAAGTTGGCCCATATAGTGTTTAAAAACGGTGCCAAAAAAATGATTCAGTATGTCCTGTACTCGCTCGCTGATTTTATCACAGGCATCGGTAACACGTGTGAACATACATGTACTAGGTACATTTACAATATTTTGTAGTCCTTGATTTTTGTGAAAACATAAATTAACCGCTGAAAAGTCCTTAAAAACTGGGAAAAGTCCTTGATTTTCATCAACCTGTGATGTTTTGATCTTGATCTTGGAAAACAGGGACAGCTAGTGATTAAATGAATGAAAAAGTCACACTTAAATAACAATGTAATTTAGCAATGTGGCTTCTTTTTTATCAATATAAAGGCAAAAGACAAATATCGCTAAACGATATAGGCCTACATTTCATTTTTTTCTACAATTTTGTAATTTTACTGATATGCATATGTCTGAAATTTGATATAAAGAGTAATAAAAACTCCAAAGTTGTCTTTTTTATACCTTCTGGACTAAACGTATTTGTGTAATCCGCGAATCACTATTTTACCATGCACAAAAAAGGTTTTTGAAAAATATTGAGAAGTCCTTGAAAGGTCCTTGAATTTTGTATTTGAAAAAGTGTGGGAACCATGGGACAGGGTGCTTTTTTGAGCTTCTAACGCTGGGCACCCGCTTAGCATGTATTTTGCGGATTTTTCAGGCCATTATCAGCCGAATTCCACCACATCTTTCAGCCTTATAGCCTCGAATTTTTAAAAACAAATATTAAAGAGCTTAAAAAGACCATAAAACATGAAATATTTTTGTAGTAATTACACCATAAGCCAATCAATTAAATTTGGTGTTAATTTAAAAATTGGGACAAGGTATCTTTTTAGCCGTGAGGCCTATTGCGACAGGGTCAGGTTTTGAACATGCCGGAGGCACACCCTACCCATTTCTAAGGCGAGTACCCCCCCCCCCCCCGGGTTATTGAAACGGATGCTAAACTTCTTTTGTGGATACCATTTTAACCATAATGTTGCTACGATCCGGGTTGACATAAATACCTGATTTCAATAGCGTACACAATAACAGATAATACTGTCAGCAAGTATTCACTTCGGGTAGCCAGCTCAGACATGGTCCGCGTATTAATACGAATGCCCATGTAGCCTATCCTTACCGTAATCAAATATGGCAATATCCGGCGTCTAAAACATTGACCAAGCACATATAGTTAGTAGTAGTGTTGTATGTGGCACTCAAATCTCAAATGAGTGACACATACACCACTGCTGATATATGGGCGTGCCTAGCGCAAAGAGGTATTATTCTGCTGAACTTTGCACCTTGTTTTTTCTAACAAAAACAGTCTAATACGTATACATACTGTGAACTATGATACGTGACACGATCAGGCAAATGAGTGGTACGTCGCTGATTTTAATATTGGAGACAATAAAGGTACCTTTAAAATGGTATATCACACAACTATGTAGCATTGTGAGCTGTTAAATTATGACTCCGCAAAGTATGCGAAATGCGAGTCAAAAAGACAAATCGTACACTTTTTGAAAATAGCATACAATTGGATTAAAGTCAACTAAATATAAATCAATAGCCATTTCGATGCCATTTTTTTAATAATAACGTAAAATTATCAACTTTTGTGAATTTTAACAGTATATTATGCCAGAGCTTTCGATTAGCAGGATTTTTACGCTACATGAATAATTCCTATTTATTAGCGACTGCTACCATGACAGCATGTAAATATAAACAACTATCACTGATATGCTGATTGAAGTATAAATAAGATTAAAATTAAAATAACTGATATATTTAATAAAGATGTAGAAGTTTATATTCAACCATGTAAATAAGTAAATGAAAGATGAGTGAAACAATTTACAGGGTGGTTTGGGAGACCTCCATTAAGACCACATGCAAGGTCGCTAGAATGTAGGCTACCCATGATGTCATCTATATAAACAATATAAACATATATAGCATTTTGAAATTATGAGTAGTATACATATGAGCTATACATGTGAAGTGAGCCATTCTAATAGGTTTACTACAAAGTTGTTTTTTTAACTTTTAACTTTTTTATTTTCAGATTTCACACACATAATATATACATTCCTAATACATATACAATACATAGTACAGAACAAAAC